>JASCIV010000587.1:0-16115 GCA_030374735.1 Gracilaria caudata
AGGTATGGGATACACGTCTTTGACGGTAACGGCATTCAGGCGACGGTAGTCGATACAAAAGCGCCAACTGCCATCAGGTTTCGGAGCCAGTACAACTGGAGATGCCCAAGGCGGCTGAGCCGGTTCGATCCCGCCAGCGCCGAGCATTGTATCCACCTGAAACTGTTCTTCCTCCCTTGCCTTGGGGCCGGCCCGATACGGATGCTGAACAATCGGCCTCGTGTTCGGCAACCAATCTATCCGGTGGTTCGTTGTCTTAATCTCTCCAGGAGAGCCATACCACATTGTGGTAAACTCCCGTAACATAGCACGGAGCTTCTCACGGTGTGACTCCGGTGCATGACAGAGGTCGAGTTCCTCGAGTTCCTTCACGGTATCAATCCGGTCGTAACTCGTGGGATCGTTTTGCTTCTCTGCAGCAGCAGGCGTATCTTCCGAAGAATTCGGTGGTGTCAACGACGATTTGTCGGCATCCTCCCCCTCCTTAGAGTGAACGAGACCGAGAACGTCGGCCGCTGTCATAAGCGTAGGGACCATCGCGGTAGGATGCGGCATGACGGAACCAATGACTTAGTTTTTGACCAGACACTGGGGAGGAGAGCCAAGATTGGCGACTAACACGTTAAATGGCTTGTCCGGATCAATCTGAGCAATGCTATTCGCAACAGCGAGATGGTACCTGTCGTACAGTGAATAAAGGGGTTGAATAACCCTGAGACCGTGTTGACGGGAGTGAACCTGCACCCAGACTTGTGATTCTGGCGGGATCCGAACAGAGGCAAAGACTCGGAGCTTCGTTGACTAGCGCGACGCGGGAGGCGGTGCCTGCGCAGCAGGGAGCAGAACATGCTTCCTCGATGCACGGCGGAGCGGACGCCGGACGATAGGGACCGACGAACCGTCTTCCATCTCAACAAGCTTCATGCGGGGTAGTATAGAATCGACAAACCAGTCGCAGAAATCACATCCCAAGATAGCGGGGGCTACTAACTTCCGACAAACGATGAAATCCATCTTCACTACGAAGGATCCTAAGCGCACGACTAAGTCGATTGTTCCTACCGTCGTTAACGGGTTGTTATTCGCATCCACGATATTGAATGTCGCGTCAGGGCGAATACGAGACCGCAGCGGCGGGGGTAAAAGATATTCCACGATGAAGTTCGGACCAGCTCCTGTGTCAAAAACAGTGAGACAACGCACCATGAATTGGGCACATAAGCCAAGGTCAGCGTAAACCTTGTAGTTACGCTTGGCCATGACAAAAACTCGATTCGGGAACCGGGGATTTCGGACCCGTTGCCACGGACGACGCAGAACACCAAAGTGTTCCGAGTTCACGTCAGAGAGCGAGGCGTAGACGCCTTGGGCGTCGGCAACCTCACCATAGAGGACGCCTCTCCCGAAGGGGAGACTCCCAAAATCAGTTTTTCTGAGCAGCATCCGCCTGAGGCGGGGACCCAGAGTCCTGAACTACTAGCAGGGGAGCGCTAGCAGGATCATCCATACGAAGTGGACGGGGGTCATTCACCTGTGGAGCAGGGGCAGACGACGCAGTCTGCAGTTGAACATCCGTAGTTTTCCGTGGATACTCTCTAGGAGCACGGACATACGACGTAATCCGTACGGAACATTTCTCCTCAGGAGTGAGTGCTTCAAAGTTCACAACGATGTTGGGAATATCCCTCACGCTGAGGTCACAATCTGGCTATACGTGCCGAGGCTTGTAGCACGTATGGCAGATGACTCCAGAGCGTGGCTGGGATTGTTCGGAACGAGCTTCGGCACACTTCACCGCAGGGCGGGGATCCGTCCATCCGGGACGGCTATGAAGGGTCGCCGCATTGGCGTACGGGATCTGCGGACCGTGCACAAGGGGTGCATTCGCGTAGAGCAACGACTGCTGTTCCGCGGTTGCGTGGGATAATTCCGTAAACGACGGCAGTTCCGAAGTCGGTATCGAGTGAACATCGCTTCGAGCGAGCTGAACGTTATCAAATCCTCCATGGGAGTGTCCACTCGCGGCAAGCGAGAGCGACAGAGACTCGGGCTCCATCAACAACGCTTTCGCGGAACGAGACCAGTGTCCAAGGAGACTAGCGCGTGCTGCTTCGCCTTCCGCTTGTGCGTTCTGCACCAGTTCCAGATACGTGGTCTTCCGCCGGTCTTCCCGGTATCGCGCAACCAATGTACTGATGGACGCATCCAGTCCATCGATGTACATGGTGCACCGCTCCGCAGCGGGACAAACGTTACCACAGCGGTGGAAAGCCTTATTCAGGCGTATCGAAAACTCGGTTTCCGTTGCCCCAGACCTCTGGCGTGTATCGCGAAGCGCGAGGATTGCCGCTTGGATAGCGTTGTTCGTCGCATACGAGCAAAGTAGATACTGGACGGCTTCTGGCCAACAGGATACCCCTCCTTCGGAAGCACGTGAAGAGCCTCTTACAGAGTGATACTAATCTTCGGCCAAGCCGCGTAGAAAGTACGGCAGCACTAGATAAACTTGACCCTCATTCATTTCCAATGTGTTGGCTTCCGCTAAAAAGCGAGATAGGAAATCTAACACCAGAATGGGATCTTCTCCTGAAAAAGTCAGGTTACGGAAGGCCAAGTGCATCTGTTTGATACAGTGTTTGACCCTACCAGTCCCCTCAGGGGTACGACCCAACGAGGAGTCCTCGAGCCGATAATATCGGTAGGATACCAACTTCTTGTAGAGGGCGTTCGTGCACTTAAACGGCTTCAAGCCCGGATGTCTCCGGCCCTTGGCACGGGTGCGAATCACACCAGCGGTGGCAAGAGACCGTTCAGAACGGGATGACCGCTTGCGAGCCTTGCGACGCGAGGATCGCTTGCGATGTCCGTCATCAGACGAGAAGCGCGACGAGGTCGTCCCATTAGAATAGTCTGCATCTCGCGAGGAAGCCGAGGAGTCCGACGAGTCCGAATCATAATCGGTATGTTTCTTACGCCTCCAGCGGTTGTCTTCGTTGACACGAACCTGCTTTGCATGATGCGAGACTGCAGCCGGTTCATCCGGGACGTCCTTGTCCATGACCAGGACCTGTTCTAACGTCTCCAGACGGGAATTAAACCGATCAAGACGGGTTCCAAGCCGATTAAATCGAGTCTCCATTCCTTCAACGAAGGCAGCGGGGCCAACGAAACATTCCAAGAAGGAGTTGACATCCGACCTCAAGAGGCAGAGATCCTCAGAAATATCCTTCAACGAAGTGTTTCCGCACCTGTCACGCAGGGATTCAAACTCTTCAACGAAGGCATTGTGTGCCTCCCGGAGGATCTGTATATGTTTCCTAGCACTCTGCGCCGGGTCCGGATTAAACGGAGTCTCATCCGAATCGGGCTCGGTCGGGGGCGACTGGACCGGTTTCTTCACGGCAGGCGCCAGATCATCCACGGCGGGAGCCAGACCACCAGCGAGGTGACCGTTCTTTTTCGCCTTCGGCGGGTTTTTCTGCCCTTTCGAGGGACTCGACCCCTTGCCTTTTCCCTTCCGGTTGGCCGGTAGATCGGGCTCCTTAGAGATGGGGTGAATTTCCACGTTATTGACGGAACGGCTGCGCGTAATTGCGGGCTCAGCATCCGACGCTTGTCGAGACATACTGTAACACCAAACCGCGATGCGGGAACAACGAAGCCACTCGTAAATCAAACGACGACGACAGAAAACCTTCCAATGAAGTGCAGAAAACCAGAAAACTGGGGCCAATCCTCAAACGAGAGTAACACAAAAGCAAAACACGCAGATGTGGTGTAACCGTTACGAACGGAAGTAGCACGACCTCCAAGTCGGGAGACCAAATGTAGTGCAATTGGAAAACCCAAAACACGGCGAGAAGTTCGGGATCTCGTCCTCCTCGAGAGTAGCGAGCTGGGAGAGCCTCTCCAGGTTGACACGGCGAAGCCGGGGTGTAAGTCCGGGGTCAGCCTTCACGACAAGCGTCGAAGAGTTACGAAGCGTACGTCGTAGACGGTTGCGGGCCACGAATGTGGGTATAGGGTTCCTCCTTACGGAATATGACAACCAGTATAGCGGAGGGCGCGAGGAGCCAATAGGGCAACGAGCACCGGAAGAAATCCGCGAAAGACCCACCCAAGGATGGGGAAAGAACAACCACAAAAATAGGAATATAACAAAGAACACGAGTGTCGAAAGCAACGGAGAACAATCATGAGATATCGGAAAACAAACCTATGCAGGGGCGAGCACACGGTGTTTACCGGAATAATAAGTAGGCAAACGGTATAATATTATCGGCAACTCTGGATGCGCCAGGGGCGGTGAAAGTCCGTACAATACCGGAGCGCACACTCCGCGGGGAGGTTAACGACACGCCGAGGCGGAAAGCTATCAGAGCGAAAACACGACTTAGTCGAGAACCCCGTGGTTGCGAAGATTTACTTGAGTGTCAGGGCCTTCGGCCTTGACACTATATAGTAGCTCTACCTACCTACAAGGTAGATAAAATAAACTAAACAATATTAGGAAATCTACCAGCAATGCTGTGGCAACCACCAACCCAACTTTACCGTATCCTACGTGTTCCATCGGCAAACTGTCAGTGCCACGGCGCATGTAGAGGACGCGGGGGGTGGGACGCAGGTGATGCTGCCGATACAAACTTTATTTGCGGAAGTACTCATGTCTTCTTCACTAGAGTGGCTCGAACGACGAAGTCTGTAAAAACACCTCTGAGAGGGGTTGCACTTCAATACCCATTGTCCTGTATCACCAACAGTCACTGGTAAACGTCACGCATCTTGCGAACCAGGCATTCCTCGTATGCGAGCCAATACTCGTAAGTATTACCTTCCCAGGTCATCGTCGATACTTGGGTTATGAGTATCAACTTCACGCAAGTACTCGCGCGGGTTTTCACTACAGTTTGATATTCGCGAATGGCGACGCTACGACATACCACTTGAAAGATTGCGCTAGCATAAAACAGAAACCTATATTATATTCTTCTTACAGTGCAGAGATACTTGCCTACGCGGAAGCGGATGATCGAGGGTTCAATCTCAAGTGCGCTTTACGGTCGATCTCAAGTACGGATCAAATTTTTGATGCGGTTAATATTAACTCAAGCGGACTCTATGACACGATCGCAACACTGTACGTAGGCAAGGAGTATCAACTGAGAAAAACGGATCAAAGGAATTGGGATTTCTTTTGAGTCGCAACAACGTGTCACGTAGATGAATCCAGGGCAGAGCTAACGTTGTAGATGCTTTAACAAAGCAAAATCCAGTGTCGAAAAGGTTGTTGAATCGAGTCGCTGTTACTGGTCAACTGCTACTGCCAAGTCATCGTTCCTCTTGTTTGAACAGTTTCACTTGGACTTGAGTAGTCGCAAATGAGTTTACGACAACTGTAGGTATGTAGCAGGGCCGTGTATGCAGGGCGTTTATGTGACTGACTGACCAAAGCAAAAAAGAGATGACTTATTACTGACTCACTAGCGCTTGATGTATAAATCTAGTCCTATTTAATCAATGGCTTTATAGCAGTTCAAATGACCTTTCTTTTGACACAGATATTTAAAACCTGTACTAAACGCTTTACCGCTCAGTAAAAGGTTTAAAGATAAACCATTTTAAGCTCTTGGTTCTTGATAGTTACAGAAAACATCAAATAGTGCTCAGCTTTAAAACTGTTCAAAAATTTTCAATTTAATTGAAAATGACGTATATCTTGCTTTTATTTGTTTGACGAGCTGAACATCCATTTCAGTTGTTATGTATGGTCTTTTAGATCATGTGGGAGGTAGATTTCGTTTTTTTGTTGACAAAGTTTATTTACAGATATTCAAAAAGAATCTAAGTACGCGAGGTGACTAAATGTGACTGAAATGTGACTGACTTTGAGTTTCTAGTTGGTGACTATGACTTCTGGAATGCTGAAATGTTTAGTCACAAATAATCTCCTGCATGTATGTGACTAACTACAGTTAAAAACCTTTGACTTCTGACTGACTGACTTGCATATACGTAGAAAACCTCGTCAAAGTAGTCACATATATGACACGTCGTACACTTGAACACGTGTTTTTCAAGGAAAAATTCAGACAGAGACACGGGTACAGAATGAAAAATTTTAAGCCACTTTTTGTTGACCTTTAACACGAAAATTTAGAACACTACAGTATTAAAATGTCTAGAGTTTAAACATATAATGCTGGGTGACAGATTTCCTCAAACATGAGCTCTGCATGGTTGCACCGAGTGGCCATCGGTCTTGTTGTTTAGTATTAAAAAAGGTACTAAATGCCCAGGTTGTCGTAAAATAAGCCAATTGTAAGGGAAAAGAACGCCTGGTGGCTTCTATGTATCAAAAATGAATTCTGCTTTTTAACCTGACTAGATGTGACTATATGTGACTAACTATGCTCATTTTGCTGTTGACTTTGATTTGATGATGGCCAAAGAAGTTAGTCATAAATACCCCCTGGTCTTTTGGTTGACCGCTTGCTGTGCAGACGTTTAGACATAGCTACTGCATTTGAGCAACGGTGCGCACTTCGCCGTGAGTTCGCAACACTTGCATTGACAATACGGACTCAATTGTCAGTCGCTCCGCCGTGAGCTGATGTCCAAGCCAACGGGCGCGTGGCAAAGCGTGATACAGTCCGACAGCGGGGACAAAGGAGAGGGACGGAGTCATCGTGACAACGACGCAACTTTGATGGTGAATACCTGCCCTTTCTAGCTTTTCTAGTCTGGATCCAACGTCACCATGTCCGACAGTCACTTATTAACTGTCACAACTGTAATGTAGTTCCGACCGTACATCAAACGTGGGGCCCTCTAGTTAGGCAGGAGGCGCGTCAATCAGTGCGGGCTTGGCATTCACTGAATACGCAGAACCGCAGATCTGTTCGGAATTGCTTAGGCATCCATAGACAGATTCTGTCGATTACGTCGTTGATGAGCACAATCTCGACACTTCACGCCCGCAAAACATTTGCATTTGGCACCTAAGATGCTGCTGGTATGGTGCGTACCATACATCTCGACATGCTCCTGTCGCTCGCTCATCATGTAAATGAGGCTTTGACAATAGGGTGGAGCACATGGCGCGCTGTGCAAGCGCAAGTGGTGGCTTTTGCCATTCATCCCAACACTCGACACACTGTTGGCGGCACCGATGGCCACGTACGCCACAATCACAAGTGTACCTAAGCGCCATAATAATATTATGGATACATATTATGTAATTCCGCTTACTCAGCTTTTAAAGCTGACAGCAACCTCTTGTTATTATAGCTGTATACAGGGTACCTTCATGCAAGCTCCCGGAACCGAAAAGAGCTCAGCCGTTGGTCGCAGCCAGCCTGGCGAGCTGCGACGCCTTCCTACAGCACATATCTTGCGACGTCGTCAGTCAGTGTGACAGTCAGGTCGCACCGCCAGCAGTTGGTCGTGAATCTGTCCCGTCTCACGTAAAATCATTGTGTATGGTAACGGGACTTACTGTCGTCCGTCGGTTTATCAAACGCTCAACGCAGTTGAGCAGTGCTCACTTTCCGTTTCTACACAGGAGCAAATTCAGCGACATGCTCCCCGCGCCTTTTGAGCGCGGTCGTTGTCCGAGCTTTGCTCTGATCTCCATCAGCAGCGTTCCGTTCTCCTGTTCCTGCTCACCTCCCCAAACCATGAACGCCCGCGACGCTCTTCTTCCCATCGCCCGCGATGCCAAGTTGTCTCCTTCCCACCCGTCGTCCAAACCAAGGCGGACACCCAGCGTTTCGGCTTTCCTGCGACTCTGCGTTAGGAACCTTCTTGCCACGCGTACGCTTCTGCTGATTGGGGCCTTCGTACTCGCCGCTGGTATACTGAGTTCATCGTCCGTCCTTCCACAACCGTTTCGAGCGAGTCGGCCTCCACTGCAGAATGCATTGCAACACATGCCGGGCATCTGGTCATTGCCACCCCACATTGACAACACCTACAACTTACGTCGCGACAGCCCTGAAGTGAAACACATTCTCGAACGAGACTGGACCCGCCCGCACATCTTTCTGCATTACGCCCGTCCACATCCGCTCGACCGTTCCACTATCGAACTCTTCATATTTGCCAACGGGATCAACATGGGTGATTTCAATCGCAACATGGACGTGGTCGGTTGTCTTGTGGGTGAAGACGTTTATCCATCCGAAGCGCTTAGGGGAGATGTGTTCGGCTGCCAGGTTACGAAACCCATCAACGCAGGAAGTCTTATATCTCTCGTTCTTCTCCGGAACACACACGTTCACAACCAAGTACAACAGCATGTCAACCTCGGCGTGCACCTCAACGCGAGCATCGAAGAACATGATCTTCTTCCACTACCACAGGACGCACGTCTTCATCTAAAAACTGCATATGATGAGCCCTTGGTGTATGTCAACTCTACACAGAGGTATGAAGCATTGGGAGACGATTGGGATCCGGATGCGGGGCAAACTCACCCTCGATACGAAGTTTGCCTCGCGACACAAATCAAACCCTTTACGAACTACCTGGACAGTTGGATAGCGTACCACACACGCGTCGGTGTGGACATGGTATACGTTCTCGACAACGATGCTCCGGAAGACCTCTCCAAGAAATTCGAAGGCAGAGACGAAGTGCAGGTACTGTATTGGCCTTGGCGTCGATCGCAGGTGCAAGGTCTCACGTATATCACCATTGCGGCACGAACGCGCTGTGAGTGGATTATGATAGCCGATGTTGATGAACTTCCAATGCTTGGTATCGGAACAAACAATGAACTCGCCGATAAACAGGTTCTGCGGAGATACTTGCGTCGTCGTCTCGACAGTGACTTCAAGCAGTTCCAGTTCCAGTGGCTGATCATGGGAAACTCCGGACATGTGAGAACGCCACCTGGTCCCATGCCGGAAATCTATGTGCACCGAACCGGCGACAATCAGGTAAATGGCAAGTCCGTTGCTCGCACTGATCATTGGTGGAGGTACACGACTCTGCATACGTTTGGCGGCATGCCCACAGCGCTGGCTCCAGTGGATAGGAATTCTTCCAAGCTGTTCTACCCCGTTGATGAGGACGATCAACCGATCACTGTGCACTTCCACCAGCGTTCGTTTGAGGATATGATCATCAAACAGAGATTTGGATCTGCCTGCACTGACGGGAAGCCTGGACCCAACCCGGATCTCGAACTGCCCTCAGAGGTACCGGATTGGGTTACGAAGGTCGATGAAACACAGAGGTACACCTACTTTCGCGACATTTTCCGCGCTATTATGAAGCAACCATTCGAGTTACGCCAGAGCCTTGTTAGAAAGTCTGGCGGAAGAAGATGTGTCGCTACACTTCACACTGTTGGCGAAAGACGAGGAATGATAGAAGAGGACTTCCCTTGTCGAGATAAAGGCCAGTTTGGAGGCATGGGGAGGAGGGGAACGGAAAGGACAGGCCGTGGGGACCTCTTCTGACTCCATTGGTAGCTCTCATCATTCAGTTGAGACCACCTCCTGAAGTTTTGCGCGTGGCATACGCGTGGCGCCAAGTTGTTGTAAAAGAGCCTCGGAAGCATTCCAGACGTTCCACGTCTTGTCGATATTGCTTCAAATTTCGCATATGCAATCTTCTGAACGTACGTTTCCACAACAGTATGTCGTAGACCGGTCTTCCGCAGTCCGGGGATGAGCGCTGATGAGCTACCCTTGTTGCATCGAAGTAGTTGACGCTATTAGCCGCATCTAGGCACATTTGAAATCACGACTCCACCTTGGAGCCGTGATTTGAGATGTGGCCACGCCAACCACATCTGGAACCCCGTCAGTGCACACAGTGCTAATGATGGCATGGTCACATATCGTGAGGGTTTGCAGTGTGCAAGGGGCCCGTTCCTCGCTGGGAGAACTGCTCGGAGAACTGCTGGTGCGAATGACACCGCTTGCGTGTGCGCTTTGGCGCTCGCTGTCGATGGACAGCTGCATGACCTAAAAGCAAGGCGCTAGAAATGTGACGTGTTGATCTCGTCAGTGACGGACTTGGGCGGACGGAGGTGTGGATCTAGTTGTCCACGTGCCATGACGTGTTAACCCTTTTGATTTGATTTGACCTTTTAAATTCAAACTTTAAAAATTCAAACCATTTTTAAAAATGCATTTCTCATTGTGAACCACCTTTGGACTTCTAAGCGCTGGTTGGCAAGCACGGATGGCTTCTGATGATGATGTTCCGCACTCGAGCAGTTCTGATTCTTGCGCTTCTCATGCTTCACAACTCAGCCGTTTTCTCCAGTAAACTAAATGTTTTCGAGGTGCACATAATTCAATGATTTCCCAAGCGACACGAAACGAAGTTGGTGTGCACGTAAGTACTTTACTCCACAATCAATATGCTTTTGATTTCGAGCTACGAACTGAGTTCTTGTCACCCAGGAAACAAAAGACCCGTAAGTCGCTCATTTCTCAGAGGCTGTAATTTTCCACGCCGTCTAAATAATGCACGATGCGAACCTCTGACACTACACCTGAGCCTGGAAAACAATCCCAATGCTTTATTCCCCATTCTAGATACTTTCATTCATGTTCCTATGCGTCCGGCTCTACACTGGCCTACTGTAGACCATAGATGGACAATAGATGACAACGATTGCGCAACCTTTTGGTGCACAATCGCAAACTACGTCTGCCACACCTCTGGCTGCGAGTCACTTCCAAGTAGATCGTTATTCGTTTTCTGCAAGTAGGCATGATGATCCATCTGCAAAAACGAACACGTTGGCTGCCTTCAACAACTCCTTCCACGACGAACAATTCCTCCACAACATACTTCAGAACTGGGCGTGAAGCGGGTCGTTCCACAGCATCGACTACCTGCACGCCCGCGAACGACCCTTCCCCCGCAACATAATTCGTGGCCCGGTGAAAATTTTGTTGATCCGCAGCATCGATTTCCCGGAGAAGCACGAATAACTCTTCCATCGCAGCACAATTCTTATCCTGGGGAAAGCCTTGTAGATCCGTAACATTGGTTTCCAGGAGACGGTTGTGCGATCACGCTGCGCAAAGGGGGCAGTCGCCCGCCTGCAACGGAAGAGGCAAAAACAGCAGGCACAAAGACCGCAGCTGACTCTGCTGAGGGATGCCTCCGGTCCTGTGCGGCTCGCACAGGATCCGGGTATTTGTTCTGCCACGTCCGGGCAACACAGTTATACAGAAACCAACCTCCTTGGTTGCACTTTCTGCATCTTTTTTCTTGTGACACTTTGCTTCCCGCCTCTGGCCGGTCAAGCCTCTGTCATCTTCCTTGCTCCATCATATCTGTTCGACATCTCACCACTCCAACCCACACTCCCGTCATGTTGAGTTCATCCAAATCTTTCATTCTGGTCCTTACTCTTCTCGCAGCTGTAACAAGCCCATGCGCAGCGAGGGGAGTGGATAAGTTCGAGAGAGATGGCTCCTTGAGCCAGTTCACCATTTGGTGTGATGGCCGTCGCTACGAAGTGAATGTAGATTCTCGCATTGAAAAGGTAGTTCCTATTCTCGCAGAGCTTCCTCTCGTCTGCCACGACACGCGCCACATCGACGCATTCAAGGATTTCATCGAACACAACCCCAACCGCAAGTTGGTTGCCCTGTCCCAACGACTGCGGATCATTAGTGTATGGAGAAGTATTTCCAGGATGCGCTCCGTAAGCCAACTATTCATGGATCTTGTTAATTCGTGATTGGTTGCCTCCTTTTGGGCGGCATGTCGCTGGATAATGGTCGCGGTTAGTATGTAAGGTGTTGTTGGCACTCAAAGTGCTGCTGCCCCTTACTCCCAAAATAAAGAAAGCCTTGCGATGCAACGTGATAGCGTGATGGTACGGAGCGATAGAAAACATTCACTTTTGCAGCAGCGGGATCCCGCGGGGTCGTATCTGCTGACCGCTGCAAGGCCCTTGCAGCAAGGGACGGAAGCAGAAAGGCGGAGCGCATGCAGCTCATGTGACAGTTACATGTTTCCACGTATGCGACTATTACAACTATATCAGAGGCATCGATATCCTCATCTTGAGCAAATGCGGCTGCATGATTCACAGTACTGTAAGAACAGCAAAAAATGTTTGTCCGCATTACAGACAGCAATGAACTATACGTGTACCGGGTCCGGTGAGCTCCTTACAAGAAATCTTACACCATAATGCAAGCTAAAAATAATCTTCTGCACTTTCGAAATGGCTCACCGTCGTTCGCAGCTCACCGAGCGTGCGCTCGGCCGTTGGCCGCAATCATGCCGGCTGCGGCCACTTCACACAAAACATCCTGTGCGCCTGCAGCCCCGTCATATCGCAACGGCAGCAGTTGTTCCTGAATCTGCCTAGCTGGTGGCCAGCAAAACGCACGTCCGCTATCCTGTCGAGGATTGGCAGTAGGTCCATTACAACGGGAGATTTGTCGTGTGAGGAGTTGTTTTGCTCCCGTGACTAATCCTACAGAGCATCTTACTCGCCAACTGGTTCAGTCTGCCCACTCAGTGCTCATCGTTCGCTTTCTGGTTGCGGATAGCCGTGCACCAACAAACACGCACTCGAGTGTTCTTCTTGAGCTTTTGTCTGTCCACAGCACACCCCTTCATGCTTCCAGCATCATGTTGTCCCCATGCCCCGCACACGCCGCATACTTCCGTGCGCGTTTGATACACAATGGGCATCTGAGTTTTGAGCAGCTCCCCGTCGGTTACCCTTCCGTTCGATCGTTTCCGCTTACCTTCCCCGAGCCATGAACCTTCGAGACGCTCTTTTTCCCTCCGTCCATGACGCGTCATTGCTTCCCTCTCACCCCTCGTCCAAATCAAGGCGACAACCCATTGCTTTGGCTTTCCTGCGAACCTGTGTTAGGAACCTTCTTGCCACGCGTACCGTTCTGCTGCTTGGGGCCCTCATACTCGCCGCTGGTATACTGAATTCATCCTTCCTCCTTCCAGAGCACTTTGGCGCGGGTCGCTCTGCACTGCAACATACCTTACAACAAACGGTGGGAATCTGGTCATTGCCGCCTCACATTGACAGCACCTACAAGTTACGTCGTGACAGCCCAGAAGTGAAGCACATTCTCAATCGAGACTGGACACGCCCACATATCTTTCTGCACTATGCCCGACCACATCCGGTCGACCGTTCCACTCTCGAACTCTTCATTTTTGCCAATGGGATCAACATGGGTGATTTTAATCGTAACATGGACGTGGTCGGTTGTCTTGTCGGCCAAGATGTTTACCCATCCGAAGCACTTAGGGGAGATGTGTTCGGCTGTCAAGTAACACAGCCCATCAAGACAGGGAGCTTGATCTCCCTAGTTCTTCTTCACAGCAATGACATTCACAACCAAGTGCAACAGGGGGTCAAACTCGGCGTGGATCTCAATGGGAGTATCGAAGAGTATGATCTCCTTCCACTGCCACACGATGCACGTCTTCATCTCGACGAGGCACACGATGAACATTTGGTGTATATCAATTCCGAACAGCGGTATGAAACGATTGGAGATGATTGGGATCCGGATGCAGAGCAAAGTCACCCTCGTTACGAGGTTTGCCTCGCAACACAAATCAGACCGTTTACAAATTATCTTGACACTTGGATAGATTACCACACACGCGTCGGAGTGGACATGGTGTACGTTCTTGACAACGATGCACCCGAAGATCTTTCCAAGAAATTCGAAGGCAGAGACGAGGTGCAGGTGCTGTATTGGCCTTGGCGTCGCTCTCAGGTGCAAGGGCTCACGTATATCACAATTGCGGCACGACCTCGCTGTGAATGGATCATGATAGTTGATGTTGATGAACTTCCAATGCTCGGCATTGGGCAAAACAATGAACTCGCCGGTAAACAGGTTCTGCGGAGATATTTGCGTCGTCGTCTCGACAGTGACTTCAAGCAGTTTCTGTTCCAATGGCTGGTAATGGGAAACTCTGGACATGTGAGAACACCACCAGGCCCGATGCCAGAGATCTATGTGCACAGAGCTGCCTCCAATCAGGATAATGGCAAATCCGTTGCTCGCACAGATCACTGGTGGAGGTATACGACTCTGCATACGTTCGGCGGCATACCGACCGCGCAAGCACCCGTGGATAAGGATTCTTCCAAGCTGTTTTACCCTGTTGATGAGGACGATCAACCGATCACAGTGCATTTCCACCAGCGTTCGTTCGAAGATATGATCATCAAGAGGAGGTTTGGTTCTGCTTGCACGGACGGCAAGCCTGGACCCAACCCGGATCTCGAACTGCCCTCAGAAGTGCCTGATTGGGTCACTAAGATCGATGAAACAAAGAAGTACACGCACTTTCGTGACATTTTTCGTGCCATTATGAAGCAACCATTCGAACTACGCCAGAGCCTTGTTAGGAAATCTGGGGGAGAAAGATGCGTTGCTACACTTTACACTGCTGGTGAAAGGCGAGGAATGTTAGAAGAAGAGTTTCCTTGTGAGGATTCATGACGGAAACACGGAAAACAACTGAAGCTCTCAAACCGTTCTCCGATCGTTCCCGTATACGACAATTTCGAGGCAAAGCCTTGCTTCCTGTGCGTATTAATGATTCTTCAAGTTGCTCGCCAGCAAAGATCTGGAGCAAACCTGACCATATCCGACGCGGCATCGGAGAGTCTTGGTGGGGACGCGCGACCTTCGCCGATTCGTTAGATTAGATGTTGCCAACAATCATGTGGATGCGGGAAAGTGGTCTTTTTCAAAATTTAAAGAAATTCCTATTGTGAATACTACTTTCTTCTACGTCGACTCAAAAACCCTTTAGACCTTTATGTATGTTGATCAGCAACAATGCATATGTGCTGTAAAATATTCGGACGCATAGGTTTTCTACAATAGATATCGATGACAGCGCAGATACCTTGTATGAGTGCATTTGTGTAACCATCCATTTCTATTACTCACTATGTACTTTTTTGGTTACCGAGAGTTACGTATATGGCTGAAAAGCGAGCATCAGGAGCTTTGCAACGATGCCCTCAAGGCATTATATGGAGCTCCAGAACCATAGATATTTTAAGTTACATTTCATAACGTGGTCGTCGTTACAAAAATAAATCTGACGTAAAACAGAGATAATGGCAATGGAAGTGCACGGCCCAGCCTGCTTTTCCCTAAACGGTCCAACAAAATGCACCACCCTTGCTACATTCTTTCTTTGCCACCACATTAAGATGAACAATTCACATCTATTGTGTGAAGCCGAATCAAATCAAGAGCTTGATCTCTGCACCAACTCAGGCGAAGCAGGGCTGGGTGGGCCACTTAGACAAGAAAGTGTTTTCGTTGTTTCTCTGGATGTAGACCACGGATTTTAAGTCTGCAAAGACTCAGAAAAAGCCAAGAAAGAGCTCTGTAACTTTCGTTTTGGTGCCCAAAAGGGCCCAATAAAAGTTTAGAGTGATATCATTGCTTCCGAAATAAGTACATAGTGAGTAATAGAAATGGATCATCACACATTTTCTTTTTTTCTTCGTAGAATAACAATCTTATAAGTAGAGCATATCCACTGGGGCATGCAAAAGAGCTTATCACACAGATCGAGTGAAGATATCAAAACGCCCTGTTAAAACGAGTGAAGATATCTAGACTCCCGTATAATTCTGGATACCTTTTTGGTCCGATAGTTGTCACAAGGTCGTAACTGGGGCCAGTCACGAACCCTCACATTCCCTCCCCGAATTTTCGCCTCACACTGCCCTCATTCGTCCGAACGTTAGTCTTCACATTCACCAAGCACAACGCCCTAGGCACGGAGTGCCTGCCTGTTTTGTTTACAACGTGCTGCTCGTTGTCACCGTAGTGTCCACGACTTGACTTTGCTCTACAGCAATTATTGCTGGACGAATCGAAGATGATATTTTATTGGAACGTACGGGAACAAGACGCATATGCGCACTGACAGTCTAATTGTGCTGAATTTGGCATCGGCTGCCACCCATGGTCGGTGAACTGCGTAGGTGGCTCTTGAGTTCTGGGTAGCGCGTGGCCCAGAAAGATGATGCTGCTTCAGTACTCTTAAGGACGAAACTGCTCTGATATCCGCTTCGGCCATCCCGGACAATCGCAGCGCCCGACTTCAGC
>JASCIV010000588.1:0-16103 GCA_030374735.1 Gracilaria caudata
GGCCGAGCCAATCAGGCCGCAATTTTGTCTTACGGCAACAAGGCGTCAGTGAAATGGATTGGAACGAGGCTTTGGATCCCCAGTGGCCATGGTCTTAGGCTCTCGTCTAACTATCATCGTGTTGCACTGCCATATCCGAACGATTGAAAAAGACACTGATTGCTATCAGCATCATCACGGAACAAACCACTCTTTGGGCATCATTATCATTTTGAATCTGTTTCCCATGCGTACTGTTTTTCCGCCCACCAGCACAGCGATGTACGTTCGCAGTTAGAGATGATGCACTTGAGCGCTCAAGACAAAGAAGTAGTGATGATCAACTGAAAAATTATGGCCATTCGGAGAGTGGTGCTACGAAAATATATGTCGTCGAACAAATGAACACGTTGCCAACAAATGAGACGAGAACATTGTCATCTTGGGCTGAGCAGGAATTCTGAGATTCAGTTTGCACAGAACGACATATTGAAACGTTGAGAGCAAGAAATCATTCAGCCACCAAGCGAATCCAAGAGACTCAAGAATTGAAGGCAAGGTCGAGAGGAACGTAAGTCCCCTATCACATTAAAATAGGAGATTCTATCCATCGAGCATATTCTGTGACCGGCTCGGTTGCTAAAATCGCACTTCTCTATTCATTAGTGGAGTCCGAACCAGTATACTTCGGCCTCATCATTCTGATACACATTGAAGATCCTCACCACAATGCCCACACTCTCCACCAGAAACCCAGCAGTCAAAGTTGTCAGCACATGGGCTTCCGCAGTTCTCCGAACGCACTGAAGTAAGCCGGTCTGTAACACTCCTGTCGGGTGCCAAGAGAGTGTTTCCATTTTCACCGTAATGAATAGACTGCGAAGATGAAGCTAAAGTCAACACAATTGTGAGAAGAACGACGATCTTGGACAGAAGCGGCATTTCGAGAATAAGTATGCGTAGAAGAGTCCCCGAACAAAACACAAACGGAAAGGATTTAGCTTATGATAGCGTCAGTGATCACGATACCATCGGATGCTTAGAGCTGTTCCCATTTATAGAGTTTTGGTGGTGTAGGATGGTGAGGACGGTGATAGGGCTTCCACACACTCATGGCCCGAAACAAAGGCTACAAAAGCCAATTCACAAATATGTTCATGTAACATGGTATCCAAAGTCCAAGAAGAAAGGGAACACGTGAGTGGAATCCGTCTATACCCATTGTATCAATGAATTACCATCTCGAATCAAACCTTAACCTCAAAAGAGAAAATTGATATCCCGCTCAGCGGAATTGATTTGCGTGCAGTGAAGCTTAGAAATCGATAAGCCAAATAATGACACAAAGATGAGAGGAATGCCGTTTCGTCTCTGTGGTCCTTTAGAGCCTTGAGATGGTTATTGCTAATCACGATAGCTGATTTACGAATTAGATAGTTGAAGACGGGACTGGGAATACGCGTAGCACGTACCACCAGTACCGCTTCCTATCCCTAAATCATCGATCTATTGCACTGCAGCCAAGACAACTTTCCGGCTTATTGAGCATTGAAAACTACAGTTGTCTCTGTACAGGCAGTGCGCCCAGCTTACGAGTCAGGGTGGGCAAAGCTTTTGTACCATTAGATTGATGTTCTTTCTTTCTTACAAAACTCATTCGGACCGCACGTATAACTACAACCAACGCGCAGTGCAGATGGTCCTCATTCGCGACATGGCGGTGTAAGCCACCATCATCAGGCAAAGTGTCTCCATTCCTAGAAACCACAAGATGGCAACCTGGAGACCGGCACGCAACCTGGTTCCATGCTGCGTTTCATTGGAGTGGTGTCGATGAAAGCAGATAGTCTAGAGCTAATTTTTTGAATAATTTTAGGACTTGACCGCTACGAGCGCTGTACACGTATCTCGTCTGGTTGGGTTTCCGGCGATGCTTTTTGGAGGCGTAACAGTGATATGGTGCGCCATGGTGCCAACACCATAACATGGTCACGTGTCACTCATTTCCAACGGCGCGTTCCCCGGTTCCTAGAACCACAGCCACTTCTCCCGATGATCCCAGCATCACATCAATTGTGGAACTGTTTCGAGGGCCTTAAATTAAGCGAAAGTCGTTTCATCCCACAATTAAGTATCTGGGACAAACAATTACAAGCGGAAATGTTTCTCATATCGTGAGCTGTCATTCACTAGGACCGCGCAAAAGCCCAACTTCTTTTTCAATGAAATGAAAGCAAATTCTCATAATCCCCTTTACAGCATCCTGCTTTCAATAGGATTATGAGAATTTGCTTATGCCACTAAAAAGTATGCGTCAACTTGGATAAATGCATAGCTTTTGAATTTCTCTCGGAGCAACTACATATTTCTAGTGTCATTATGAAATATTGATGACCAATGACTACATCTGCCACGAGTGCAGAAGCCCAGATTCATTTAACTCTCTCGCAGAAACCAAGACAGCCCTTGTTCTCATCACCGCAGACCAACTGCAACATTCACTTTCTCCGTAACTGCAGCGCAAAATGTGTTTGGATTTGGTTGTACAGTTCTTCAGATCTCTCTTCACTATGTCTTCAAATCCGTCTGAAGTGATGATGTATAGGGAACTCGATGAAGGTTTTGACTAGTGCAGTGTTCAAACCAAACAGGATAGCCTTTGTTGAAGCAAAATGAGTAGTATAGAAACTACTAATCAAATCGGGAGTATCTTTCTTTGCGACAAGGTATGAATGAATGAGTTTCACTCAAATTTCGAATTGAAGCTTTCAAATGGTTGGTGAGTAGCTACCCTTAAATGTTATCAAAGCAGTTTAAAGACCAATGTGCCATGTTGCTGTAGGGTCGCGATAATCGCGTATGAGGACTTGAATGTCAATCAAATTTCCCAACCCAAGATTCCATTCCATCCCGGCCTCTTGCTCTTAAAGCTCCGAGCCAATTGCTATAGTATCACTTGGCAGTTTCAACCCAGGGCCAGCTCTGAATATACGAGTATTCACCTCGTTTTTCGAGCTACGGGAAAGAGCAGACATATTTGAGGGGTGGATAGGGCACAGTATGTATTCTGCCATCCAAAAGAATTCTTTTTTTTGAAAGTCATGACTTACTGTCAATCAACTTGCAGCCCAGACTGTCAGTCCCTTTCGCCTTTGTACGTGTACGCCACCTCAGAAGAGTTTCGCTCCTAAGATTCTTGAGCACCGTTCGATGTTATTCACTGAATCCTTGGGGAGGTATAGAAAAATGGGAACAAGTGCGATAGATAGTCAGCTGTGGCGCTTTCACGACCATTCAATCTCTACTTCGCGATGACTTTCATCTTACAATCGGAATGATGCTTAAGTCCAGGTGTTCCTAAGCTAACTGCGAATGACTATTTCAAATAATGATAGCAGGTTGAAAGGCAACTGCCACAAGCCGAATAGACCTAGTGGAGACTCAACCTTTCTTGAAAAAGATAGCTCGATCCCTTCCCATGTGCATAGCTTGCTTTGAATTTGCTGAATCATTTTGTTTTTCAAAGGTTCGCAGCTGAGGCTTGGACATGATCGCTGGATATTTAGCGTTTTTGCGGTAGAGCGCGCGTTTTAGAACTCGTATGGAGGATCCTTTAGCTTGTGAAATAACTAACAGAAATCGAAGCTTTGTTCCTCAAAAAGCAGTAGCTTTTGTAAGCTCAAAACACTCGCATTTTTTCACCTGACGTTAGGTTGGGCGCAAAACCAACGGGGTGGGTGTGTATTAGTATCTTTTCAATCATTTGCTCCGTTTCAGCGTACCACATGACGTCATCAATAATTGATTATTGGCATCATAATGTCCAGTTGAACACAAGACTTTCATATTGAAAGACGAACATTTGATATTCTGGATTTGTAGAATGTCGTTACATCACCGAAAAGCAGTGGAGATACTCAGATTCTAACGTTCAAAAAAAACAACTCAACTCGTTAGAAACGAAGAGGACTCAGGACTAGCGGGAAAAGGGAGTTTCTTGAACAATATTACCAAACATCTGAGGAAATTTTGGGGCGGGACACGGAGCTATTCGAAAGGGGTAGCGTTACAACGTAGACGGCTTTCGTGATGATCGACAGCGCTTCTACGACGGTGTATGTGCGACTGTGCAACAGCGACGAATCTGTGCGTGCTGTAGTGAAGATTCGGCCTCCTGCAATTGAAGCTGATGCGGGGCGATGTTGGTTTATAACGATCAAATGTAAGCTGGGACAGCCGCTGGGACTGTTCAAAAGCGCTTCTTTACCTGTTATCTACAGTATCGTAACTTGAGAAAGCCAGACCATGCTGCTCGCGCACATTCCTTCATGCGACGCAAGTTGATTGAATCAGGCAATGCGAGTGCTGAATTGCTGCGACTGCATGAATGGCGAAGTTCCCTCGCTTTGGGCCTTCGAAGCGACAAGCAGTAAGGATAAGGTTATCCTTTCCAATCGGAACCGATTTGCTTCGCTGCTATTCAGTGGCCTTAACGACGCGTTTGTTCAAGGGCGAGGCAGGTGCCTTTTGGAGCAACTTGCGAGCTGGCATACGTTGGAAGTGCTGATGATGTGGCTGGGAAACGCTCGGAAAAATGTAAAAGAGCTCTTGGAGACGTTGGCACTCATTACATCGGATGTTTCCGACCTTGGCGGAGCGCTCCATGGGGGAGGGGGAAGAAGGCGGCGCGTTCGCACGAGCAGACATGTAATCACCGACGTTCACAGCACGGTTACGAGACCGAGGGAGCAACGGGTGCCCGAGGCACAGTTTGTGCAGGACCATTGCCGGCGTTTGTCAGCATCTTGGCGCCTTTTCGGCTCTGCACGCGCGAGGCACGCGCCCTTTGACACAGCCACAATTGCGTTGGGCGTCGAAAGCCGCCCAATGAGCGCTTCCCCCGTGCCGTCCCACGACACCGCCTGTGGGCTGCGTCCCACACAAATTTTCGCCCATGGGCTTCATTGCGCGCGAGCAGTTCACCCCTGTTTAATTGCGAGCGCGCTCATTCAGTGCCCAACGCAGCCGCCGCCGCCTCTTCGCCCTCTCTCCCCCCCCCCGTTCAACTTGTCTTTGACTTCACCCTCTTCCTTAGCCTTACTCCCACCCTAACCTATTCATACTCGTTAGGCACATGTGTCCTCCAACTTCTCTTGCCCGTGTCATGGTTGGCTGCCCCATAGAGGTGTACTGGCCGATGGACAAGGTATTCTACAAAGGTGTCGTGGTACGCTCGTTGCCCAACGCACTACATGTCATCCTCTACGATGACGGTATGCAGGAGACTCTAGACCTTCGCAAGGAGCGCTATCGGCTCCTTCCTTCCAAAACACGCACACCAAAACCGGCCAAAGAGAAGCTGCATGTCGCAAGCGCGTCTCCAACAAAGAAGCGTACTCTCAAGATGGACTTGGTTACGTACACTCCACCGGCATTGCCGCCAAGAAAACGCTTTCGAGCTCGTTTGCTTCGCTCCAAACGGTCATCGAAACAAGCTGCCTCAAGCTCGCAGAAGGTGCTCTTGAAGCAACGCATTCGCCCCTCACGACCAGTAGCCTTTAGACGGAAGAAGCCTCCCCGCCTGGGGGATGTAATCTCAGAACTCTCGGACTACCCAAGCTCGTCACCAAAACGTGTCGTGCCGCACAGAACTGTTACGCTACCAAGGTACACCCCGCCCTCTTAGTGGGACCATTTATCCTCATCCAACTACAAAGTTTTTTTGGCCGCTCTGTCAACAAGTATGAACGCTGTCTTCCCTTGCTCCCAACTCAGGGGAATGGGGTAGCGCTCCGGCAGACTACGCCCTACATTCAATTCTAGAAGAACGGAATAAAGCGCTCAATCTGACCAAGCAGGCTGCGAATTTCTTGGCCATGAATGGAGAAAATCCTTATTTCCAGGGGGCGTTTTCTCATAGAGGACATTAATGTTTCGTCATATCGGTGAAAGCAGATGTTATTCGTCGCCAAAGAGTCTGCTGCTGGTTAAAGAGTTGCTCGACATATTTCTGCGAGTAGCAACTCTGCAACGGATTGTTTTCGACGTTGTGGAAGAATTTTCGAATTTTTTAAGATATCGATTCTTACGCAGTGCTACCCGTTCGAGGTGACTCTGAAGGTGTTTGATTAAAGAAAATTCTCTCAACCAAAGCCATATTTCATTGTCTTCATGGCCAAGATCATCAATCAGTCGTGTATGTATCAAGCACAGGAGGTACAGCTGTACGCCTGACGAATCAGATGTCTCTGTCTCTGCTTCACTCTTTTTCTTTATACGTAGTTCATTTCTTCATATCCTGACATTTATCGATCTTGGAGAAGAGTACGTGCAGAGCAAAGTCAAATGGTGAGCCGTGCTCCGGAAAAGGTTTATGTCAAAGTTCTGCCGCCGTTCTGTACATGAAACGTTCGTGACAAGTGGCAATGGTTTCCTTTGTTGCCACCTACAACAGAAGAACTTGTCCTCAAGAACGTTAATGCCAAGGAATTAATGAGATTTAGACTGAATGGATCGTATGCATCTCTATTTCGAAAATCCAGATCAATCGCTTGCCGTTTCTAAACTCTAATCGCATTACTTAAGGGAGGAAGGTCGCTTCATGGACCAGGCCTCATGAGCTTTCACGTTGGGCCCCTGGACTGGAACTAACCAAAACTTAAGAAACATGTGAGTTGGCCTTTCTCCTTGAGCGAAAGAGCAACAATCCAAGGTTTTCCTTTCATCGTTGGCACAACTTGGGAACAGGGATAGATTCGAAAAAACGAAATATGATGACAGACCAAACAGCTTTTGTTTTTGCCCGAAATCGATGACATATCAAGGTTGAGGAAGGGGCAATTTTTCTTTTTCTCAGATAGGCAAGCTTAGCTTCTTTTAAAAAATCGAAGTAACTACTTCGGCCTATAAAGAAAAGGTTGTACGGATCAGGAAGCAGATGCAATGCTGCAAAAATGTTGAAGTCATTTCCATTTCTACCGACAGGTGTCATCGATCTCCAGAAGAAGAGCAATCTCGAGATAACGCCCAGTTGTAAAGTTTTCTTCGTCCCATACTTATGTATCTGTACCGCCAGAGGGCGACTATAGTAACCCTTGCTAGATGCTCGAAGGTTGTGAACATGATTCTCCTTTCACTGGATGTTCAAACTGCTTCGGATTTTACAGAAATGAGAGAGTAATTGATCTCAACGAGCATCCGCAGCGGAAGCGGTGTAACGGACCTAAAACGCCCAAAGAGCTCTAGATTCGACCCGAAAAGCCTGGAATCTAGACCCCCTTGAGCGTTGTATGAAGCCGAATGGCCACCCAAAGAAAAAGGAAGCCAGTAAGAAAGACAACCCCCACTTTAAATATGTTTTCAGGGCGGGTGGAGTCCCGCGGCCGTCCACCGTCATTGTGACCCGCAGCTTTGACCGCATCACGGAGTGCGGGAGCTGGATTTCGTTCCTGCCTACCAGGTACTCTCTATTTGGAACAAACGCCCACATGATAAGAACGTCATTCTTATCATGTGCTCCGAGTTTTGTCCGCCATTTTGCGTTCGCAATGTTAGCGCGTTAAACTTGGCAGCCTTCTACCCCCAAAAGAAAAGAATCCAAAAAGAGTAGTGCTTTATAAGAGCAAGATAAAAAACAGCACCAAACTCTGCGCGAATGAATCAGCAATAATTCTTTTGATGACACTTACCGTTCTTCTACCCTTGGGGTATCTAGGTTCAGTATTATTTGTCGAGTTCCTGGAACTTTTTTTGCGCGTGCATTTAATGCATTGTGCCTCAAATTCGAAATTAGAGGTAGAATGTTTCTCATATAATACTTTTATTATTATGATTCTCATATAATAATATTATTATTGAGCGAAATTGTGTTTCTGCAATTTTTTGTATTTATTCATATATTACAAAAAGCACAATGTTCCATGTAGTTATGGAGTCTTAGTTACCAAATTTTATGCTCTCTGTGACGCGGGCAGTACATAAAGAGGGAGAAGCTAATCAGTAACCTTATATGTCACTCGAGAATCTGAATGGAACTCTACTTGCAGAAAAATAATCTTCTTTTCAAATACTTGGGGGAATGTGGTGTATGGGACCGTTTATGTATGATACATCTATTCAGTGAAGGTGGAAGTTTGAACATTGGATGGGACGCCATTGATACCATCAGAAGAATTCTCGCCAAAGGTATTCTTCACCTGGAGTTGAAACCAGATGATGTACGGCTTTCCGAGAAGGCTCCTCTTTATATCATCGATTTCCGCATGGCAGAATCAATACTTAACTGGAGAGCAGGCAAACACAAGATTTGTAAAAAAGAAGCGCACGTCGGCGGATGGATGATGTTCTTTTCAATTAAGACTTATAATCGCATCACTCGCTCAAGAAAAGATGACTTGAGAAGTTTGGGATACTCGCTGATATATCTCTTCGACGGCTCTTTTCCATGGGAATCAGTGCTTTCCTCGAGCAACGAAAGCAAGCTGACGGATTCGAAAGAGACGTCGTCAAGCGTTGATGACTGCAACGAGATGTTCGATCAAGTCGCTTTCTTGAAAAAGAAATTGCAGTGGAGATTGTGCCAGAGTGTGCTAGAGGTGATGCAAGCTAGGACATATTTTCGTGAACGTGCGTGTGAAACCTTTCGTTTTCGGAAGAAGCCAAGCGTGGTACGAATACTTCAACGCAATACTCTGCGACAGCACCCAAAACATTTTCAACTTTAATTATAAAGCCCCCAAATGTCGAAAGAAGAGAAAATTACGATGTGCACAAAAACTCGACATTTATATCTCGGAGCATGTACGCGTATAGATAAGGTGCGTAAATTTTGTCTTGTCAAACCCATTAGTTTCCACTCACTGGGCGTTTTCTGAAATTAACGAATCGCAAACACAAAAACAAAAAGTATGAGTTTGCAATATCAGCAATGTAATTGCAATAACTGTCTTTTATTTTCAGAAGACGCCCACTTGCGACAAGCAAAAGCCAACATGCGCAGAAGACATAAGCGAAGATTTGTACGTTTTATGTTACGAGCTCATGATTTAACGTTGAAGGGAAGATGTCAGAAGAAACCCTGAAGACGAAGTTTTGTTTTTCTATTTTGACATTGCCTATCGATTTAAATTAATTGCTTTTACCTTCTGGAATATGAGCTGTGAAGAAAGTAGATTTCGCGAAAGAGTAAAACAGTATTTTGTTATTGGTGCCGGTATCCAAAAAGATACTCAAGATGTTTTTGTTGGTTCATAATGCACTTTTTCCCGCAGCTTCCATGTGTGAGTCACACCCAACTAGCCATTACAACGATACACCAAGGGTAGGCGTGAAGTAGAACTTCGCATTGGAGGTACGTTATTGCAAGCACGTCCACGGCGTTCAATAATTGTTAAGTACAAATCACTTGCTCTTAGTTATTGTATTTAAGTCATAAATTTATCCGGCGCGTTCGGATTGCATTATTTGTGAGACGTGAACATTCGTATTCAGTCTGACCCTCACCGCTCAACTAATTACGAGGAGTATCTGGAAGACCGTAGTTCTGAACATTTTTCCGGGAAACCGTGAACAGGGTTTGCTGGAATTGCATCGTAACAAAATTCTTTTTTCAGCCTTCTGAGAACTCAAATCTCGAGTGAAGTTTCGTTTCTTTTAAGGCATTTGATTTTGGACCTTTTCCCTGGAGTGCAAGTTTATAATCCCGTACGAAATAGCAAGGCTACCTAACATATCTCTACTTATCCACCTGCGAAATTTCAAGCCACCTCTTCGTACGAGAAAATTACAGAACCTGCGATTCAGGAAGAAGGTTTACTACGCGCATGGAAAGATCCATCAAACTAAGCCTATATCATGCTGCGTGAATTTCACGCCGAACTCTCCAACTTGATATCTTAAGAGTAAAAGCTGATCTCGCGTGCCTTGTAATTTCAATCTGCAAAGGTTGCTTGTGCAAAAAGGTTCCCCGAAGTGTAAAACCATGCTTACAAGGGTACCTGTCAAAATACTAAAGATTCTGTGGCGACGAAACATCGGTCATGTTTCCCATGCAAATGCTAGCCCCGTGGTTCGTCCCGAAGTTAAACAACCTTGACACGCTGCAATGAAACCATATTGCACAGGAGGCGATCAAAACCCGTCTCACAACTCTGGTCAGCTTATACAGTCCACCCCCGCCGCTCTTGAGCTCAGACACTTCTACTTCATCCCCTTCTTCGCTAGTCGGCTTAAGCGCATCTCTCTCCTCATGTGGAACACATTGTGCTTTCATCTCGTTTTCAGCACAGAGCTCTGTTTGACGACAACTTTCCAGTGGCGATTCCCAGATTCCCCTGCCCTTGATGCTATCGTTGTAGTTCAGAGGAGGTAATCCCTTCCCCTCAGTGAACTTATCTTCCGCTGTAGATGCATGTGATGCATATCCATCACTTTCGGCCTCTGTCTTCAACGAATTGAGATGCATGAACAGAGCCTCCAACTCAAACTTCTTTTCTTCGAAACTGTGCCGAAGACTTTTCAGTAATTCAGCCCTGTCTCTGTGCATGACACCACTGCCATCAGAGCCGGTACTGGAGTCAACAGAGTTTTCGGTCAAAGAATCGTCGGAAGTGCAAACAGACATCGGTCGCTCATGATCAGATTCCAAATATTCCAATCTGTGCGTTTCCTCGTCACTTGAAGGGTTCAGAGATTTCCGCTCAAGACCTCTTAGTTCCTTCTCTTTCACCACCAGTTTGTCTTGCAGCTGTTTCACTGAACTGCGCAGTGTCTCTGCCGTTTCAAAATCTTCCCGGTCGCATTCAGCTCGTAGTGTATTTGGAGAGCTCTCCATCAGAGTCCTTAGAAGTTTTATTCTTCCTTCTTTCTCCTGCAACTCTTCTGAGCTCCTTGGCATCAAACACTTGGGACAATCATGGCTCATGTTCTGCACGAGATTGATTAGTTCCGTTACGGCTTCTTCAACTTTATGCTTCCAGCTCTGTCCTCCTCCTTCAGATTGTGCCTCTTCTATGCCTGACTCTATAGAATTGCTAGATATCAAACTTCGTAACCTTTTCATTTCCTTCTTCAAGGAGACAATCTGTCTTTCGGCTCGTTTAAGTTTCGCACGATCGTCAAGGAATTCATTTGTTTCCGTGTGATTTGTCACATGTTTCGCCCGACTTGCAAATTTCAATGTGCTCAACGTTTCTTCCATGTGAAGAGCAGCCGTCGTTACCGCACATATGATTACAGTTCGAGCATTGCCACCAAGAGCGGGCTGCAATAAGCGAGTAAGCTTCGAATCTCGATAGGGAATGTGCACACTACCCTGTGGAGATGCTGAACTAAGCTTTTTGATGACAGTACCGAGTGCTAATAGACTCTTATTGATGAAGCCTCCTTCAGTGAGTCTCCTTCCGTGAGCTTTAGTCAAGGACGCACGCTCAGAACCAGCCAGATCGACAAGGGCGAGAGTGCTGTTACGAACTGCGATGCCATTTCTTTGTGCAGAATCTGCAGTCGAGCGGAGAATCTCTCTTGATTCAATGGTAATGGTGAAAATGGTGTGAGAACGAGAAGCTTTCTCGTTCATGTTTGTCGATCCGATAGCCCGAACTGCTTCGCCAGCTGAAATGATTTTCATGACATCGTCAATCGAGGTGACTACTTTTCGATGAGAATTGACATAGACCATATTGTTAACCGCGTCTTCATGGATCTTGAGGTTGTCGTTTGATGGTACCAGTAGGTCACGAATAAATTCATTGTATATCTCAATGTAGCTGGCTCTTAACAAGAATTTTCGACTCGGAAGCTTGGACACTCTCTCGAACACATCTGATATTGAACGCAGAGTTATACCAGGATCTGCTCCGTTGCCCAACATGGTATGAGTTTTCCCTGCTGCTGTCTGTCCATAAGCAAATATTACTCCATTGATTCCGTCGATGGCAGAAGCCACGACTGGCCGAACGATGGTGTCAAAGACAAACTCATTGGTCGAGTTTTGTAGGAACACGTGGTCAAAGGCGAAAGAGTGAAACGGGACTGCTTTTCCATCGATATATTGAGTAATGGAAGTCGGTGAGAGGGACCAATATGTAGACTGCGCGTCATCCGAGAGGCAAAGCTCTCGCTTTAGAAGTGGGCGAAGTCGGACGGCTACTTGTACCTTATCCCGAAACGAGCTCGACCTTCGTGGTGGGCGCGGCGGCTCCATGGGGTTGTTTTGCATCGAGCAAATATGGTGGAGCAACTTACGGGAGGCGAGTGTCGAAGTTCAAGAGCATTGAGTCGAGAGAGCGGAAGCGGGAACTCGTTTAGGGGCGAGGACATGGCTGTGTTATAAAGGTAGGCTGGTAAACCTTTGTTCATTGCTGGAAACCTTGTTAGATATATCGTGGTGTAAGCATTTCTTGTTGACCTGGAGAAAAAGAGAAATTGTGGGGAAGATGTTTGTTGGTGTGTCCCGGAAATTGAACAGTGTTGTGAGCATGGCAAGCCCTGTCAGTCTACAGCACGATTTGGTAAGTTGGCCTGATCTCGTGATACTTTCGGCTTCATTGAAACTGAGGTTCTCAACAACTTATCGAAAATGGTTTGCTTGTCACATATCGCTTGTTGGTGGGCAGGGACGAGTACTGAATATCATACTACGGGCCTGGAATCCTGAGATACCTTGTTAACTAGTCATTGGTGCAAAAGCCAAGCGCACGCAATTACTTTACAGCGGATTTTACGGTCCATAGAGCCTCCTGAATAACAATATGGACTACTCTTGTATTGTGTTGGCGAGTTCTTGTTGGTACGAGCGGAAAGCTGCTCCAGCGACTTCGCAGAACGGGCGATGTTCAGAAAATTTTTGGCGTCAAAATTCTTTCGCGGCTTTGTTCAGAAAAAAGTGAGTCGGAAAGGTTCAAATATCTTAACTGTTCGGCATATAATCTGCAATTTTCAAACGAGCTTCCGTTCCGAGTTTTCCAGCGGCCTCTATCTCTCCAAGCCCCTCTCAAATTTGCCTCAAACTAGATTCTGTACAAAGCTATATGTCCTGGCTTTCAAGGCTCTGAGTTTGGACAGAGCTCTTTGGGTGGTTATGAAGCTAGATAAAGATAAGTGCACCTCGTCAAAGGCAGCCAAAAAGTGAGGTAAATATAATCTGCAACTCGTATCGTGTGCGTGTCGCGAAAAGCCACAGCTCATACATTTAACGAGAAAAACAATCCTCATCGTGCTCCAACGTTGGGAACCTAGAAGATGATCACATGGAATGAACGTCTGCATTAAAACTAACAACATGATGAGCCCAATCTATGTTCACGAACACTTCCTAAGAGGCTCACAAAGAGCAGCGATCTTGCAAACGATGTTAGCTTCTTCATTCTGACGCAAAAAGTTCAAAGTCGCACAAGTTTTTCTCATACAGTTTGCCTTCTACTCAATCATTCGATCTGATTTTTAGCTAGTTGTAAAGTAAAGGGAGTAAACATTGAAATATATGTTTCTCGATGGATTACACTCAATACTTTTCGTGTTAAGCCAATTGTGCGCGAAACGTTCGGGTTGTAGGGACCGCCTCTTCATCAAAATCAACATTGAGGCTATCGTTTTTGAAATTGCAACTTATAATTTCTCATGCAAATTATATGGCCAACAGTTAGAGCATGGCCACCCACGCTCCAATTCAATTGTAATAGCGCTGACGCCACGGTAGCGACGAGCACAATTATCATTGGCGGACGGGGCTTCGAGCCGAAAGTAGCCGTCACATATAATAGTAGTTGATTGATAGATAACGCGACGCCCAAAAAATTGCGAGATTTTTGCTTGCGTTGGATTTGATTGAACGAAGGCAAATTGCGGTTCAAATCCGACAAAATTGGACCGCAAAAATGAGGGTTCCAATCCAAGTCCAAATGGTGTCCGCCAAATTAATTTTTTTTATATTTGGCTGAGCCAATCAAAGTATCTCAATTATATGAAATGACTCAAACCAAAGTTTTTGACTTAAAAAATATTTCTTGAATCAGCTCAACAATTGCTTTCAAAAAAGTTTTTAATTAGGTAAAAGAGATCGACACAAAACATTTAATACCTGTAAACCACTTTTCTTTCCAAACAAGTAGATAGATGGGACGAATAGCTTTCTTTTTCTGTATCTCTTTCCATAACTGAAGTGTACACAAAAATTTTTATGCGCATATTTGTTAATCAGCTGGACAACGCACCTTTACAATACTGCAATCATAATCAAAGCCATTTCTTGTTACAGATAGATTATCTAAGCGGCGGATATTGTCATGTAATACTGTGAACCTCCCAAGTGCATTGCTCGTAATACTTTGCCACGTGGGGCAAAATTGGTGCTTCACTACTACTCTGAGCGTTATATTCGGTAGTTAACTTTCTAATATTTACTTAATAAGATGCACCTTGCGTGCACCTCTAGATGGCTGCGTGTCTGTAATCCGCGGTGCCAAGAGAAGGGCGACGTCATTTCATATGGGTCAGGTCAAAGATGTCTTGACCCCTCATTAATAAAATTAGGTATCTCCTAATTAATTCCTACACAGTTGAGTTTCAACAGTCGACTTTCTGGGATAATCAGTACCTCTCAGGCTTACTAGCACGCCATGCGCCTGCCATTACACCTTAAAAATAGTACAGATAAGCCAATCGGCTATCTCGCACCTCTCTGTCACCAAAAATTGTCAAACCTCTCACAGATCTCCTCTACACTTTTCACGTTGAGCTTTTTGGGAGCTGTCTAGTGATGCAACACCCAACACCATCTTGGTTGCAGGTTCACCTATAAGACTGTAGTGGAAAATGGTTTTCCGTATTCCGCCGTAACTCCCTCTATTTGGAGGATGTAATGCTTATTCGGCCACTACTAGGGATTTCCCTGTGATGGGTAGTGTTCCACTACACGTGGCGTTCAAGGCCGGATGACCGAATGCGCCGTGGCAAGCCGAGCCTCGAGTGGTACTTGTAGAGGCTTGGCCGGCGTGCTGTAATACTTAGAATATTGTAGTAATTCTTCTACAGTGACCGTATATAGGTGGCGGCACTTGCCGCCACCCTACAGAGTAAACGCCCCAAGAGGGATCTCACCAAGAGTCCTGGCTCTAGTTTTTCCGTTGTCGGACGGTGCTGCTACATGACGGAGTTATCCACCGGCATTACGGACTAGCTATCCTCCCTCGACCATTCAGGAGGTATTTACCGTAAACTACGGTCTATTATCATTTTCTTTTCTACCTTTATTATTCTGTTTCCGTTGTACGGTCTTTGTTTTCTCCGCCCTGCAGTGCATGTTTGCCCGATTACTGGTCGGTATATTCCCGACCCACGTGAGTCAGTATCACCGCTGTGCGGCTCATTTCCCACTACTATTTTCCCCTTTTTCCCTTACCGTTACCGGATCTCCCGCTACTTGCGGTGCTGTACCGAGGTGACCCCGGTGATACCACTACGTGGACCGATTTTCCCCACCTTCGTCCGCTGTGCAGGAAGGGGATTCCCGGAGTTACGTCCGGCACGTGCAATCCCCAACGACGAGTTCTTCTACTGTGCTACCATCCCGAGAGCACGGGTTGAACACCGTGGGTGTCTTTCCGGGGGCGCGGTTGGTTGTTTTTCCGTCCCTGACGGTTTGCACTACATATACCACACTTTGGTCTCCCGACCCAGAATCGTGGTTTACCAATATGGTTTAAAGGTTTAGAAAGGAGAGAAGTGGAATCGATTATATGTAAGGTTTGCGAGGATCACCGGAAAGCGATTACGCCAATCAACAGTTTACCAATGGGGAGAAGATGTCCGTACTGTGGTGCAAACCACCGGAGGAAAAGACCGCCTCGCGGTAGAAGCACCCACAGGGGGTTGAGACCTGCTCCTTTGCGGGTAGGTCAGTTGGTAGAACCCTCCGATAGGGTCCGGTGAACCGGGTGTAAATCCGGGGACCCAAGCCGAGCGTACGGTCGGAGGTGGCGGAAAGAATCGGTGTAGTAGCCGAAAATGTCGGAAGGACCACGTGTGGTTTACGGTTGTGCCCACGGAGTGGGGATCCGGTGGATCCGGCAAATGAGCCGCGCACGGTAGCACTGACTCACGAGAGTTCGGGAATATCTCCCAGATTA
>JASCIV010000589.1:0-16087 GCA_030374735.1 Gracilaria caudata
AGTTCATTGGTTGTTACCAACGGTTTGAGGCGTCGAACAGCTGCCTCGTCCGTCTCTGAGCCACTGGAACTCGACGATCCCGAGTCGGAATCGCTACCGCTGGAGTCCTTACGGCTTTTTCCTCTGGTTCTTCGACTTCTTCCTATGGTTTCTTCCCTTCTTCCTACGGTCAGAACTGCGTTCATCCATTGGCGGTTCTTCATCTTCAGCCTCAAAACCAATGGCAGAACGGGGGTCCTGGGCCCCTTTGTATATCACGGGTTGCACATCCATTAGGCCTCCTTGCCGAGGGACCTCTCTTCTGTCCCCTGGGCGTGGGCCCGATTGGTCTACCTGTGGTTGAAACCGGCGAGGGGCTGGTAAAGCAGCTGCTTCCGGTGGTTCGGAACGGGGTTGCCTTACGGATACCATTGGATTACTTTGAGCTTGGCCCACGGAGGGCTGGGTGCCTACCTGACGTGTCACCTCACGGCGAATACCAATGGCAAGCGAGTCGACGAAACTGTCAGACTCGAGAACCTTAGGAAGAACGCGTTCAACCAACTGGTCGGCGTGCTCCGCGAGGGCGACAGAGACTCGCAGATCCACAAGGGCTTCGAGTCGGGCGTCGAGCATCTCGCGAACCTTTTGGCCATAGGAGGTCAGCGATTCCATTGGTAGAGCTCGTTCCAATGGCTTCTTGCGGTGCTGCCTGTGGCGTATTCAGCTGCGAACGGTACTCGTCCAGCCGCCCACGGAGTCGGTCGGCCAGAGAGGCCTCACGGGGATCCTCTCCGGGTTCTCCAATGGTGTGAGGAGGTTAACCTGTGGCTGTGAGCGGGTGCTCCGGCGGTCACTCGCGTTGTCACCGGAGGGTTCGGCGACGGGCGCGGGGGCCCGAGGAGATTTACTGGCTTGAGCTACTGGTGTGCGGGGTTCTTCCTGAACGGGTTGATGGTTATCCATAATGGCGGTTGCTTTAGTTACCAGTCCGTCGGTATTCCAGATCCAAAGGTAGAATTCCGTTGGTTCGTCTTTTCCTGAAGGTCGAATTCAATCGTCCGTGCGGAATTCTAAGTCGGGAGACCAGAAATTGTAGTATAGTGGCACGGGCACTACCTACGGGGAGAAATGATCCAATGGAAATGGGACCGATGGGAGACCACTGGTAAAAGGACGCAATGGGCGGGCGTAACCTGCCGTGCCTACAGGAGGTGGCGTGCGGCGTAACGATGGCTTGAAAGCCTTAGGGTTGATGGCGATTGCTACGTAAAGGTGATGTAGCTGCCAAGAGGGTCTCTGACTTTACCAGTGGACGGAGGTGCACCTCAAGCAGCCTAAGTATCGGCTGCGAGGTGCGCCGACCTCAGGTGCGGTGCACTGTAACTCAATGCACCACGTGTAACAACTACACTACAATTGGTACAAAAACTACTAGTAAAAATAAAGAAGACCATAGGGGGCCTGCTACACCCCACGTGTACCACCTGTGGGTCACTTTGAGCCATCGAACCATCCCAACCAGCAATGCACCCACTGAAGTACCACCTCAGGACGTATTCTATCACAAAGATAACCACACAAACCGAATATCCACACAATAAAGTCGGTCCTCTACATAGATAGCGAGGATCTACGGAGAGGACCGAGACGGCGTGCCTGCACAAGACCAGTCCAAGACGGACAGTGCAGGCACTAGCACAACCACGCGAGACCAGCCCAGGCAGGGCAGCGTGGTTGGTAGAGAGTGGCGGGAGACCAAGCCGCCAAAGGAGGAGATAGAATGGTTGAAGGGAAAGGGGAAGAAGAAGGGAAGACGACAAATGGAAGCAAGACAGAGTTTGCTGTAGTTGAAGTAAAGGGGGGGGGGGGGGTTCGTCGACGGGAAGTCTTCTAGCCGGAGTTGAGTCGGAGGCGACTGCTCCGGCCTTTTTATGCTGGGACATTTTGTGATGATTTTCTCTAACACTTCTACTAATTCATATGCATATTGTGCATGTCATGCAACAAACTTTGCCACGCCTCATTGAAATAAATTCTGCCACGCGTCATTTAAATAAATTCTGCCACTCGCTGTTGAAACAAATTTTGCCACGCGTCATTGAAATATATTTTCCCACGCGATGTTGAAATATATTTTTCCATGCGTTCACTACGTGTCGTGGTGGCTGAATCTTATATGTACCCATATCACTACCGTTCCTGTTCCATTTCTTGCTCCAGCCACCGTTTCATCTCTTGCTCCAGCCACCGTTCCGTCTCTACGCGATGGCTGACGAAATCATCCTGATGCTTACTGGCGACGATTCAATTGTGGACCCGCTGACCCCGATGTTCTCAATTCTCGATCGCCCCAAGGAGGTCCTGGACAACGGTGTCGTCCACCGGGACGGCACCACCACTTCATTGCTAGATATGGACGGGCAGGATTGTGAAGCCGGCATTTGTGGTGTCGATGCCACCGATGGTGGCACCGGTCGAGATCTGTCCTCAAGGCAGCAATGGACGATGTTTGTGCTTGGCTCTTGCGTATGACGAATGGAGCGCGCTTTTTTGATATATCAGCACGTGATGCCCTTTCGTATGCGCCTGCAAAATATGCGGGCGGACTTTGCGATGGTTTGGATTTTGCGCTGCGCTGTTTCAAAGTGGCGCGCGTGCGTTACCAGGCCATGAAAGAACTTGCTAAAGATCTAGATGGATATATTCAGATTCAATAGTAAACTTGTTTCCTTTTTTTCGATGTTCTATTCTAGTGTCTATTCGACCGTGGCCTGATATGAAGCCAAAAACGATCAACATTTAGTAGAATTTTTTTAATTTTGAGCAGTTTTTAGCGATTTTGAAGATATCTTGTTTAAACTCAGTTATGGCGCTTAAAAAAGTTTTTAGCCTCAGCTGATTTTCATTATTTTAGAGAACAGATGGATGGGCTTGTATCTACGAAGCACCTAGAGTTACAAAAAAAATGTTACTATTGTTAGCGAGAGCTTAGAAAACGGGTTTTTTGGTACGAAAATCAACGCGTAAAAATATGCGTATGAGGGGTCAAATTCGTGCATGAAATAATTGTTTTTGCACAGTGAAATCGGTCGAATAGATATTAGCTTTTGTTCTTCTTCCACATGTGGGTTGGATCGTAAAATCGATCTCTCAGCGTCTTGTCTCAAGAGGCGGCATACAGTCACGTATCTGTATCAGCAGATCACAGTACCACGCCGTCAAAAGTTCAACCGATATATTCGAACTTATTTCGGATTTGGAATAAATTTTTCTTTCGTTTGATCCGCATAGAATAAATTATTGAGTACTATTTATTTTGAATTATTCAAATAGAATGTATTTCTCGGTACCTTCTACACCAAGTGTTGCTCAAAGCAATCAGTTCAAACGAACAAAGGCTTACTTCTTCTCACGTTGGAAGTAGGCATACAATTAAACCATCGAATAAGGAACAGAAGACCAATCGAAAACAGAAGAACTGCATTCGTTCGGCAACGGCACCAAAGCACAAAAATCGTACCCTTGGTAATGTGTACATTCTTCATTCGCGACGTGCTGTTTTGGCTGTCCGAAACAAAAGCGATTAAATTCACCATCGTACTTTGAAAAGCGTTGTTGTAGTTCAAAAGGCGGCCTTAGTCGTTCTTGACGAACCCTTCTTGGTGCCAAAAGGACAGTGACATGATGAACGGGGGCGTTCAGTGTAGAAGGCGACAAGAAATTGAAAACTCAGATTTGTGTGAAAGGGCAGTTCTCGAGACCTTGTTCACGGCGATTGTTGATGACCCTTCTTCATGACGTTTTGTTTTCAGCTGTATTGTTTGCAGTGGGACTTGAAGATTGTTTCAATCGTCTCCTATGGATTAAGCTAGCTAAAATGGTGCTGGATTGCTGGCAGAACAAGTTGTGTTTCGCCAACAAGATATGGAATTGAGGTATATGCACGTGGCTCCTTTTGAGGGAAGCCAAGTTGTTGCTTTATCATTTATAGGGAACAAGTTTGCGTGCTCTTAGGGTTCACGACAGCATCTGACAGGATATTTTACAAGCATTTCGTACACTGATGCATGAGTTGCTTTTCCGTCGTGCTCTGCAGTAGATACGTTCAGCATCGCTGGAACTTCTCCGATGAATAACAGCGTTGCGTTCCGTATCAAATATTATCCGCCTTAGCTGTTAAGATATCTTGCATTGCAAGCTAAGCGCGACTCAGGTCCAACTCGAGCTACGGAATCAAGCACCACTGCCGAGAACAAGAGTTCTTTTTTCTTGTTCGTTTCTTGTGCTCGTTTCCTCTCCCAATCAATCGGAATTGAAATGAAGCAGCAAGGAAAATTCGAGCTCCGGCGTTGACATATTGCTTTCAAGACTACCACTTCTACCACAATGTTATTTTCTTCGTTGCCATGCTCATGTACAACTGTACCTCTTCAGTTCTACGGCATTGGTATTTAAAGAATGCGTTCGCGATCAAATCCGTTTTCCGCATTCAGAGCAGTGCGAACTCAGTCTCAACTTTCGTTCCGAAGTTGCCATGAAATACTTCACAATTGCAACTCTCTTTAGTGCTCTATGCTGGCTTTCTGCTGTCAGAGGCGGTCCTATACTAGCTCTTAACCATTCCTCACAAGGTATAAGACAGATATCCGCAGATGTATTTACGTGTGACTCATCAGATGAACTATTGAATGCCGTCTGTAAGGTGACATTGCCTAGAATCAACTCGGAACTTAGAGCCAATGGATTGTCCGTGAATCGGGACGAATTCCTGTTCCAATTTGAAGACGATTCTGAACAGAAAATTCGTGGGGGATGTTCGCGATCGGCGAAACTGAAGCGTCAACGTGTGTCTGCAACTCTATCTCGTTCTGCACGAATTGACGTGTCGGGTGACTCCCTCGTGGAACCGTTTGCTATTCGTCTTGAGCTTCCCGTGTCAGTCTCTGCTAAATTTGATATCAAACAACGATATGGCGTTAAGGTTCTTGGTTCATGCTCGAACTATGCCAGCGATAGCTTTTCGTTGAAGGGTTCGATTTCTACCACTGCTGACGTTATGATTGGAATTTCGTTCAACCCGTCTTTTGGAATTGTGCGATCGGGGGATTACGCGCTCGTGATCCAACCCAAGCTGGCTTTGTTGGCGACTCTTAGAAACACCGATATCAAGTTGAGGGCAAGCGGCGTGAGCCCTTTTTCAGGAGTTTTGACGTTCATTACTGGAGCTACCTCAAGCGTGTTCAAGAGCTTCAAAGCAATTTTCACCGGCGACAGCATAAGTAGTATCCTTGAAGACTTTAAAGTAGCTCTGGGAGATGCGTTCCTGCTAGGGGTGGGAGCACTTCCAAGACCGCTCGAAAAGGCTATCTTCAACAAACTGCTTTCCGTCGCAGAAAAACAAGTTGAGAAGAAAGCAAATGGATTCAGTGGAGATCTTGAGAACAGTTTAGGAACTTCGTTGAGGAGAGCGCTGAAGCTCGACAACGAGGGAAAGCGTGTGTTTCTCATCAATCGAGACATTGTTAGTCTTATCGGCTCCTCCAAAGGCGGTGCAAATTTGGTTTTTGACCCACCACCACCTCCTTCATCAGGTGCTGAGTGTCAGCAGGCAGACCGTATTTGTTCAAGCACCACAGATTTGGCCGTTCTTTACAGGGATTGCCGCCCCGCTCAGGAGAAATGTACAGCGTTAAAGCGGGAGCACAGTCAAATGTACAAACCTTCTTCGTTGATCATATCGAAACCGAAAATTTCTGGTGCAAGCTCTTCCGCGCGGACCTCAACTTCCACAAAGTCACCCACCACATCTTCAAGTGGGGAACCGAGTGATCCGTGTGATTCAAGTAACATAATGGGCGTTTGCCTCGCTTGTCAAGGATGTCGGGAATGTCAGGAACTGTCAGCGCGGTGCAGTAGAAGCTGAAGAGCACTTGAGTCACACTAGCAAGAAAGGGTCAGAATGAATGAATGACTGTGGTCATCATAGCCACAACCATTCACGATAATCGCACAAGTATCTCGTCTAAAGAAAAACTGCATGCAACGAAATGGTTTTATGGGTCGTTTATCTTGCGAAAGGGAGGGAATTCTATGAGGAACACGGTCTGTACACAATTGCTGCAAGCCGCAGCCGTTCTTTCTATGACGCTCTTGGGACGTGCCTTCGAGGACGAAAGATGATAGGCTGGACTTCGAAAACGGGGACGAAGCGAGAGAGTGATAGAGAGAATGTAGCAGACAACAAAAAGTAAAACAGCGTTTTCTTTTTGGACGACGATATGCGGGCACGGGAGATCATACGTCGTCGAGCGAAGCGGCGATGGTGGCGTTCGCACCGCGCGTCGCGCCCGCACTCACATTTCGGCGCTCGCCTGCGTGCTGCGCGCAACGTCCGCCCTCGCGCGCGCCAGCGCAGGAGGCCACGCTGCGCGAGGTGCGAGCGTTCCTGCAGCAGTTACATCGACACCAAACTCAGCTGCAGAGCACGGGGCAAGTAACGCCGCAGCTGCGCCAGTTTCTGAGCGAGTTCGGTGCCTTTCTGCGCCGCCACGATGCGGAAGTGCCGCAGCTGCAGCACGTCTCGAGCGCGGAAGATGTGCTCAAGCTCATACGACCCGAGGGCGTCGTGGCCGCAAACGCGGTGAGCGTTATCCGCGAGCCGCAGGCGCCGCCAAGCGTTCAGCTGCGCGACAGCCGCACCGCGGAGGCGGCGGCGAGCGCGCTGCTACAGGAGCAGCAGCACGCGCGGTCGGGCTTCATGTCGCGCCGAAACGCGTACTGGATGGCGATTCCTATGCGCTACGCGCGTGCGCACGAGTTTGTGGAGCCGTTACCGGCGGTGGCGTCGCGGCGCTTCGAAGACGCGGCTAGTCTGCGTCGGCTGCGACACGAGAGTGAGGCGTTCCATGCGGCGAGCTGTCTGAGTTACCTGCGTGCGGCGGACGTGTGGACGTTCGTGGGGCTGGCGGAACGCGAGGGCGCGCATGAGCTGTCGCTGCGCGCGTGGAAGCGAACGGTGGGTGCGGCCGTGCGCAAACGCACGTTTGTGGAGCGCTTCCAGCTGGCGCGTCGCGCGAACGGCGTGCTGTGTTACGCGGAGGCGTGTCGCGAGCAGTGGGACGCGGTGCGAGGCCACACGCCGTCGAGCGCGCACGCGGTGCGGCTGTTTGAGCAGGGCATGCACATGGGCGCGCGCGAATTCGGCGGCTTTGCGGCGACGCCGGCGGCGAGCGTGTGGGAGCGCAGCGAGAGGGACTACTGGATGTGGCAGAGCGACGTGCAGAAGATCCTACTGGTGCACGCGCTGCCGGCGTTCCGCACCAGCGTGAAGCCGTTCTGTCGCTGCGAGCCGGGCGCGCCGCCGTCGCGGCTGCCGGCGCGCGCGTTCGTGGAGGCGCAGTTCGCCATGGCGTGCAGCGGCACGCAGCTCGCGGACGTGCTGTACTACGGCACGCTGCAGAGCTCGCGCTCGTTCCGCGTGGCGCGGTGCGCGCCCTTTCTTGAGGCGGCGCTGGAGATGACGCGCTGGTTCGAACGGCAGTTCATCGGCACGAAGACGCCGCCGGAGAGCGACTTTCACCGGCGCTATGGCGCGTTCGCGACGGTGTGGCGGCTGGTGGACCAGGGCGTGGCGCGCGCACGGCCGACGGTGGAGACGGACGCGATGAAGACGGAGACGTGGCTGGCGCCTTGGAGGGCTCGCCTCAATGAGTGGGAAACTGCGCACAGTTCGCAGCCGTTCCGCTCTACATGGCGATGATCAGATCGCGATGCGGTCGCCGTGCAACGTGTCAGCAAATTCGCGGCACCGTCAGCATTTGCTGAGAGCGTATCTCAACAAGATTCGTCTTCTTGCCCCCCTCGTAGATATCTATCATACCGCCTGGTATCTACGTCGCTTGTCTCGCTGCCTATCCTCCACGCACCCAGCACCGGCACCGAAAAGCCTCTTCGCCTCTCTTGTTCGTTTCGCGTGTTCTGCCTGCCAAGACATGTCAGCTGTTACCGACTCCGTCGCGCTCGTGCCGCTTCGAGCCGCAGTGCAGAACTACGCGTGGGGGCTCCCGTGCCACCGCGACAGTCTTGTTGCTCGCTTGCACGCGCTCAATTCCGGTGCTGCCGTGTCGCCTGTCAAGCCGTATGCCGAGTTGTGGATCGGAACCCACAAGTCTGGTCCCGCTCATGTCATCGCCGATGAGCCACTTACGCTCGCTGATTTTCTCGCTCACAATAAACACGCTTCCATTCCATACCTGCTCAAGGTGCTCAGCGTCGCAAAGCCGCTCAGCATTCAGGCGCATCCAGATAAGCTGCTTGCTCGAGAGCTTCATGCCACCAATCCAACCGCTTACAAGGATGATAACCACAAGCCGGAAATGTGCGTAGCGCTCACAGGTACGTCATCACCAAACTTTCCGTCTGCACACACTGTGTTACCAGTATAAGCGTCCTAACGTTTGGTGCCTTGCTCGTAATCGCTATCTTTGGCTATGCTAAGACTTTGAAGGAATGTGCAATTTCCGCCCCGTGGAGGAGATCCGTGCCCATCTCAATGCCCACCCCGACCTTTGTGAGTTGTGCGACGGTCAGTCCTTCAAGGATACTGTGTCGGATGCTTCCGACAGCGAAGAAAAGAAAGAAGCACTTCGTCATCTCTTCTCCACGCTTATGAATGCGTCTGAGGATAATGTTAAAACCGCGCTTGACGCTGTAGTGGAGAAGCTCAAGATGCAATCCAAGAAGAATCAGTCCGAGAAGACTGACGCTGATGATCTCTTCCTACAATTGGTGTTTCACTACCCTGGTGACGTTGGTTGTTTTGCCGCCTACTTGCTCAACTACGTTCAAATCAAACCTGGGCAGGCATTCTTCATGGCCGCCAACGAACCTCATGCGTACCTGTCAGGTCAATGCGTGGAAATCATGGCATGTAGTGATAATGTCGTGCGCGCTGGACTCACTCCCAAGTTCAAAGATGTCTCTACTCTGGTCGACATGCTTACCTATCAAGACGCATATCCAGAGATCATGAGCGGTACTCAAATCGATGAATACTCAAAGCTTTACCAGCCGCCTGTGGACGAATTTCAGCTCATCAAATGTGAGGTACCGGCTGGCACCAAGCACAAGCTTTCTGAGTTGCGCGGGCCGAGCATGATCATGTGCTTGGACGGCAGCGGATGGGTTTGCCAGTCGAGTCATTCGTCAGAAGCGCAACACGAGCAGTTCCCTCTAGGACCTGGGCGTATTTACTATGTGGCCGACTCAGTTTCGCTTGTGGTAGAGGCGAAAAGCTCTGCCGTAGCTGGCGCTTCATCGCCGCATCTGGCCTTTTTCCGAGCAAGCGCCAACCAGAGCAACCTCGTACTTGCGGAAACAGAAAACTAACGTTTCTGCACAGGGTTCATTCGTTGAATTCGGCAATCACGTACAACGATTGGGGAGTTGAAGAAAAGGCCTCAAAGTCTCCTCTTGATCCCTTGTCCTCCTCGATGGCAGGTCTTGTTTCAGAGTCGTTATTCTTCAGGAATTGATCGGTGGGACAAAGCAAAGCAAAGTTTGCCGCTGTGGGCTCGAGCCACACAGTGAACCTTTGGTTTCCTTTCCGTAGAACTTCTGGAGCCTCTAGTGCTCCCGGTTTGGCATTCATTGCACCAACACGATAGATTCTTTCAAAGTGCTCCAATAACCAATCTTTTACCAACTCAAGAGAGTCGGACAGTTCAAACTCGGTTTCTGGAAATGCGGGCGGTACAGCTTGGTTCGGTTCTCCTGCAGTGACGCTTCTGGGCACCTTTTTTGAACGAAAGATCACAGGCAAAACTTCAGTTTTGCTCACTTGAAGATGCGAACGTTTCGTTACCCACTTCGTAGTACTCATGGTCTGTTATTCACCAAAAACGCCTGATAACCTGTAAAAGTAGGAACTCAAAAGAAAAGATCGAACGTTAGCATGTTCGGAACAAGAAACAGCTCAGCACCGAAACGCGAAGCTGCTTGCTGTCTCAGCTCTCATAATCATCCCGCATTGAAGCTCTCGTTTGCACAAAGTCTCGAATGGAGTGAAAAGCAGCATCGGTTGGATATGCCGGTCACCGATGAGCGGTACTGATTGGCGTGCGAATGCCCCGTACGATAACCAGCCGCTCATGGATCCGTACCCGAAATCTGTTGCGCCGTGAGGCATTCCTAGAAAGCAAATTGACATCATCGACAGCAAAAAGTTGCAGCGTCCGCGGACAAGAATGAATGGTTAAGCGTACCGTTTGTAATCAATATTTGAAGGCGATGATCGTCCGGTGAAGAAGCTTCCAGTGTGGTGAAACCTCAAGGGACTGTGGTCATGTGCGGCGTTGGAAACAAGCGCGGTCGAGGAACTGGGATGAGGCTGGCAGCAAAAACCAGGCGTGGATTGTTGCGAAGCATCTTTCAGGAGCCGAATCCGCGCCGATGATGGGGAAGGGGAGTGGCGGTGCCTGATTGTCAGCCGGACGAATGCAGCTTGAACTGACATCTCATGATCAGTCACTCTGTTCACGCATCCATCAGCTCTGTCCGTGACACAATTTCGTTCAATTCGCTCACTTTTTGAATTTTGAACGGCAACCTCGACAAATGCTTCCTTCTGGTCTCCTCGCTGTCACCGCGACTTGCATTCGGTGCTCTCTCTCTTTCTCTTTATAGTCATTTATAGGCACACTATAGCGTAATTAGAACTATGTGCAGTGTTGCTGAAAGAAACGCTCTCTCACAAAGACGGCCAACACTTTAAGTGTCGGCCTCCTTTGGAGACTCTATCTCTCTGATTGTGCGTATCCTAGCCTAATTACGACATAGTATAGGGCGCTTCTGGTCGAAGAAACGCTCTCTCACGAGAAAGGCTAGTACTGCCTTTTCAGGCGCATTTGGTGCTGCACCCACCTGCGACTCTTGTATTTGTATAAACCGAGTCTCAGCATCCGAAGCTGCGACACTAAGCGTATCTATCACAGATTGCGTTTGTACAAACGTTGTAGACGCCACAATGATAAACGGAATGCCCATGTGCAATACAGGCGCAATTCCTAGAAGACAGGGCGACATGTTCTAGCTCCTGACACTCAACCCATTTTTTTCTTTTTCGTTTTCCTCTTCGCAGTCTATTGCACATGGAGGTTGTACATGGCTGAATAGATGTAAACATGTATGCTTGACTGCCACATCAACCTCTCTCGTATTGTCTTGTTCTTCTTTACTATGAGCGTACACGTTGAATTCTCGCAACACGAGGGGCTTGGATTTTACCCCAACAACTTACGACACGTCCTCAGGAAAACCTAGCCACAGGCTGCAGATCTGCAATCGTGTTGCCCTCAGTGATTACATTTGCTCTCCCGAAAAAGCATTAGACTTCTAAAGTAGTCTCGACTGCCAGAGCATTTCGCTACCGACGTTTGTGGCCTTTTCGTCTTTACTTTTTTATCCTTTGCACCACTTCGTTCATCTTCTCAGCTCGTCGACAGAGCGGCACACCATGACAAGGCGCACGGCACGCCCCACATTGCGCCGTACAAGAGGATTATGACCGCACTCTTTCACTCAGTCCTCATTTCATTGTTGAGACCAGAAAAAACAGCAGCCAGTCGCATCACATCTTTCTCCGACCCTCAACATGCGCGTAATCGAATCTCCATGGAAAAAACCCTGGAGAAAACTCCCAAACGGTTGCCTCCGCTGGAGTTCACTCCACGAGGGGCGCAAGCCAGGGAAAATGGTAGGATCATGCTCCGGTGATCGACTCGCGGCCTGCTTCCTGCATGCAGCTAGTCGGGGGCCTTTTAGAGATGTATCACCAAGGTCAATTAGGTTGTTGTTCGGATCGAAAGCATCCGCATTGACTTCGACATCCAGTTCGACGAGCGGCGGAGCAGTACAGAAGGGCGTTCTGTATCGCTTAGTTATCTGTTGACGTCTTTTCGATCACCATTCGCCACACACGCAGAGTAGAAGGAGGACGAGGACACAGATAGAGTAGAAGCAGGTAGAGAGACGGGGAGGGAACAGGTGGAGTAGAATACAGAATAGGGCCAGTAGGAGTACGACGGTACCCAGGGAGAGTAGTAGTTACCTTCGTATCTAGCAATCTAACGATCGAACCCTTGGTAAATATAGGCCTCAACAAACTAATCCTTCTTTCTTCTTCCGTCTTTTGACTCCTTTTTGCCTGCGCCTCTTTGCTTTCGCCTCCCCTTTGCCGAATACTCTCTTAATCGACACATATCGCAGCATTCATCTTGCAGTACTTTGTGTTCCGTGAGATTGTCGAGTTCGTGGCGATGCGCACGACGAAGATGTTTTGCGAAGAAGGCCAATGCTTCATGTCGTACTGCGGCAAACCAATCTCGTAGAGATGCACTCTTCCCCTAAAAGGAAGACAGAGAACGTCTTCACATACACAGAAAACAATTTCCAGCACAGTTTTTGGCTTCCCTCTTCGTCATCTTTGCAATTAAGATGTCGTCCACAGTAAAAAAAAGAGCAAGAACGCCGCGTCGGAAGTAGCGCCGCTACGATCAAATAAGGCATCCTACGTAGAGTGCGAGGTCAGGCAGTGATATAGGAGCTGTACTCGTTTAGAAAACCCGTCCGCGCGAAGAACTTGATCTCCTTGAATACAGTGTCTGTCATAAGTCTTGAGAGTTTTCATTGAACGATTTGTTGAACCAAAGACGTTTCGTTCAACACACAGAACTACCGCCTCCCATACACCTGTGCCCAGAGCTGAGGAGAAATGACATTCATCTTCACCCTACAATGTTCAAACAGACATCTCAAGCTCAAAAAGCCCGTTATCGTGCGTCGTCATACTTTACGTGACAAAAGCATCTCAAAATCGGTTACCGTTGTAGAACACAGTTCTCCTCGAAATGAACACAGTTCTCGAAATGAACAGTATCTAGGGGCAGAACTGCATGTTTGCAGGGTTGTGCGAAGTCTCCGTCCGACCTGTGCCTTACATAAGACCGATTAATGGCCCAGTGTCTGGCGACCTACATTCGGTTCTGCTTACATGGGATCGAGAAAAGAATGCTTGACGAGAAACAACAAATCCTGATTTGCCACTCGGCTTTCCCATACATTCACGCCGAGTATTCGTCGCCTGCGGTGTTTGCTTAACTGGTCCAGTCCTTGACCTCATCGCAGGTTGTCACATGTAAGCAAAGCGTCGAGTTCATGCAGTGATTGCAGCGTACGCTGACAGTCTCGGGACGAGCGATATCGCGCCATTCCAATCTATACGGTGCGAAATGTCATGATGACTCACCTGTTTCCAATCCCTATTTCGGTGAGACGAACGGATATTCGAAACCCATTCGACAAAAATGCTTACGCCCTCCTCTTTAACTTACAAACATATACAGTGGCGTGGCGAGGAACCTCAACCGAACAGTTATACATCGAATTGTAATCCTCCTAGTCATGGATCTATACAGGGGGCTTGGATCTTAACCACGTTCTTGTTATAGTCACATACGACTCTACACGAGTTTGTAATCTACAGGTAATTCTCATCCAGACCACAGTGATTCTTCCCTCTTACAAAAAGAACAACTTCATTTGGAGATTCCCATAGACACCTTTTGGAAGTGATCGTATGCTCTTGTTGTCCAGTTTCCTCGAGCGTAGTCTATCAGTTTAGACATTCGTTGCGCTTTGTCCTTCTTTGAAAGTTCGAAACCAAGCCTGTCTCGAAGGTTTGCGAGAACATAATCTCTTCCTTGCAAGAAGCAAGGCATGGTTTCATTACCAGGATACATGGTATCCACCATGAGCAATATCTTGTTGGCGTAGCGACACGCTTCTAAGTATCCTTGAACGCAGAGCTTCCTGTACAGTTTAAAAGCCCCAGAGTTAGATCCCCCCATCACTTGTACCATCTCCTCGGTGAGCTTAAATGGCGCCTTTTCGAATTCCATGTTCCCTCCCGGCGAATTAGATAGCAAAAAGCCAAAGTCGATATGGATAATGTGTCCTTCGGCGTCGATCATGAGATTGCCGTTGTGTCTGTCCTTAATGTTCATCAAGTACTGAACTATTGAATAGCCCGCCATACTGTGCACAAAATTGCGAACGGCACGCTTGTGACCTTGAGACCCACGACCACCGAACACACCCACAAAGTAGTCCTTTAGAGTAATTACGTTGGGAGAGTGCTTCTTGATGGAATCTATTGACTTGGCATCGGTAACAGTCTCAATGAGGCCGGAATCGCCTCCGGTTGAAAGAATCTCGTAAGGGCGCAGCCAGCATGGAATGTTTGCCTTCTCGAAGATGCGCGAAAACTCCTGAATAAGGCGTTGCGCAAACATTTCCTGTCGAAGTTGGTCTCTCGCCTTCACAATGCACGACACCAAGCGCCAATTAGGGTTGGAGCCAAACTTGCTCGACCTTCGCAAGCGCTCTGACTTGACTGCCCACCGTTCCCCAAGTGCCTTGAGTAGTTCTTCGTCTGGCGGTCTCTTGTCGTCATCGAATTTGGCGTCCACTCTGAACGAGCTCTCGCGCTTCATGACATCCGGGCCTACGCTTCTCACATCTGCGGTCACGTCGGGAGAAAACTCAAACTTGTCTGCGGGCTGGTTCTGCATGGTGACCTCAGGTTCGAAGGGTTCTGGCAGCGGTGCATGCGCATGAGCGTGAGCATGTTGTCTGATGGCAGGAGAAGAAAGCGAACCGATGCGGCGCAATGGGCTACTGCCGCGATGGTCCTCACACGAGTGCTCTCTTTCAGGTGCGGGCGCAATGAGGTCCTCAACCTCCACGACGAGGAGGTATGGCACCCGCTCTTTGGTGTTGAACACATGCGCCTCCTCCGGCACAATGCGCAACACTCGATGCGGACGACGTTCCGTAGGGATGAACACATTGCTGGGGATGAAGTCGTTGAGCTTCTCAAGCTCCCTTCGCAACACATCTCTGCGAAGTTCGCGTTCCACGTCAAACAGGCCGTTGGAAATGTGCGTGAGACACTTGACAAAGTCCATTTCGGCGTGGAAAAGGTTGGCGCGTTCGTGGCGAGCTTCAAGCCATTGCTTGAGCTTCACTTCATCCGCAAGTTGCAGCGCATTGAAATGCATACGGTGGTCGTTTTCACCGGAGCCCGAAATGTCGAGGTCGACGGCGCGCGTGACGGAGCTGCGTCGAAACGGCGGAGTGACGCGCTCCACGTCATCGTCGTTGTGGTGCGCATGAGCGCGGTCGGGTTGAAGCGCGGTCTCGGTGACCTCAGCCTTCTTGAACAGGTCGCCCGGTGGGGTGGAATTGGTGACGACGGACTCCAAGCCCAGCAGCAGCGTCATGGTGCGGTGGTACGCGTCCTTGGGTCCCAGGTGCAGCGAGCCGGTCATGTACCACATGCACTCGAGCGCGAACGACAGCGACATCATGGCGTGCTTGTACAGAAAGGCCTCCAATTGGCGCTCGCACTGCGCCTTGACCAGGTGCGCGGTGGCGTCGAGCGAGATCTCCTTGGGCTCGCGCGTGAGCTTGAGCAGCGCGCTTCGCTTCGCGGAGCGACTGGAACCGACGCCGGAGCCCGCGGTCTGGTCGTGAAAGCCGTACAGCAGCGTGTTGAGGATGAAGGGCAACAGGTGCGACAGCGTGAGCGTATTGGCCGCAATGGAAGAGAAGTCGACCGAGGTGTCTTCCGAATAGATCTTTCCCAGAATGATGAACTCATCGTCGTCCACATGACGATCCTTGTCGACGTGATCCCTCTTGATGTTCTGCATGAGCTTCTTGAACTGCGCCTTTGCGGCGTCGCGCGTGAGCACGCGGTGCTTGTGCGAGAAAAGCGAGTGGCCGCGACGCAACATCTTCTGCCCGTCGCGGTGCGGCGGCGCGGACTCGCCGCTGCGGTGCGAGAGGTTGTCAATGTCATCGTCTGCGAGCGCGCCGCCAAAGCAGGCAAAACGCACCATGGGGGCTGGCGCGCGCGACGCGGGGGCGTCGAGACACGCGCAACGCAAGCGAAACGGAATGGCAAACGGGGGGACGGAAGCGACGGGAGCAGACAAGAGTACACGCGCCGGACGACGCAACGCACGGGCGCAGCCAAAATCGGAGG
>JASCIV010000590.1:0-13016 GCA_030374735.1 Gracilaria caudata
CCTTCCAGTCGTCCTCCTCCACGCCGTGCATGTCACCCCCCCACCGTCGTTCACCCAAGCAAACATGCTCAACGAACTCACCCCAATACAGCCGGTAAGGCACACCCCATCAGCGCCCTCCCAATTACAGCCCCCATCCACCCATCCTCCCTCCTTTCTCGCCCAGTACTCGTATGCTCCGCACCATTTTCAATCCTCCGACTCGCATCTACCCCCCCGACACTCCGCCACTCCCTTACGTCAACACCACAACCCCTACACCTCCGCCCCCGTTTTGAATCGCCCCTTACATCTCTCGCACAACTCCGCCCTTCCACCGCCCGCCGCTTCGTTTTCGTCAAAGCCTCAGCATGTGCCACCATCACATCATCTTACACCGGCCTCCATATCCGATCTTGTGCGTCCTCCGCCGCCGCTCGTGCCCTCTGCTTCGCATCTGCCCCACCCGCACACCTCTCTGCCTTCCACTTCAGTGCGTCCGTCGCAGCCGTTAGTGCCACCGCATCACAAGCAGCGTTCCATTCTTCAACCGCCGGTGTCCTATGCGCCTCCGCAACATCATTTGCACCCGCCTCCGTCCTTCTCTTCCTCCCTGTTGCATCCGTCTTCCCATCAATATGCATCACAGCAGCAACAACAGCATCATCATCAACAACAACAACAACAGCAACAACCGCCACCACCACCACCATCGCAACACTTCCAACAAGTCCATCATCGTTCCATCTCACATCAACACCACCAACACCAACAACCGCAACAACAGTCTCAACAACAACTCCAACAACCCCAACCTCAACATCATCAACTATCACACCGTCAACATCAACAACAACATCATTCCAACCCAAAGCATGCTCCATTGCATCATCAACCCCCATCCTCCCACAATTCTGTCCCACTGCCGGCCCTCACCTCCGCCAATTTCAAACAGCCACTCGATGTTGATGTCGCCGAAGATATTATCAACCTAAGCGCCATCCCTTCTTCAACGCGCCCGGATATGCACGCATTTCCGTCTGCAACCTTTGCCAACGATAATCTTCAACCCCACCACGACCAATCCGTGATGGCCATGGATGCCTTACTACCGGAATCCGAACCGGATCCACTCAACATCGCAGTCCCTTTGCAAATGTCGCTGCCGCTGGATCGCAACGTCTTGTCTACCTCTGAACCTGCTGAGCACGCAACCCGTCATACCCATTCGTTCGTCAATAATCAGTCTGCAATACACTCGCAACAGCCATCCAACTCGCTTGTATCACAACCCACGCACCACATGTCGTACGCCGCGCATTCATCTGCGCTCCCAAGCAGTCACGTCTTTATGCACCCTGGCTCTAACGTGGCACCATTTCACTTGCAACTTTCTTCCAAACACTCTACGCAAGCTCCGTCGCAATCTGTTCATCATCACGTGTCTCAGCCGTCGGTGTCTCAACCCCAAGCTCATTCCAATTTTGCGAGTGCGTCTAATCAGGGCTCTGCCCCACACATACGTCAACATATACATGAATCAACTCAAGCTGCCACACATGCGCAACGTTCTGTGGCTCGTCAACAACGACAGCAACAACATGTCCACTCGCAACAGAACAAGCCACAACAATCTCAGCAACGACCGCAGTCACAACCGCAGTCTCAGCCGCAGTCGCAATCGCAGTCACAGTCGCGCGCCACGTCGCAACCGCAACCACGCACTCTCCAACCACATGCGCAGCAACCAGCCGCTCAATTGGCGCAGCAACACAGTCGTTCGCAGCAACGGCAGCAGAGTTTTTCGAGAGCTCAGCCGCGTGCGCCAGCGAGTCGACAATCGCAGCAAGCGGCGCAGACGGTGGCGCTTTCGACGCAGGACACGGCGTCACGTCGCGATTGTGTCACGAGTATTCAACATCTTACCAAGCCCAAAGTTGAACATCGAGTGGAGGCGTCGTCGGCGGAGAACCAGTATTCTCCCATTTCGCCCACGTATTCGTCGGTGACGATTAGTCCGCCCGCGGTGATGCAGACCAATCAGGCGTCGGCTTCTGCTTTGCCGAATGCTCCGACTGCGACGACTGTGAATGGTGGGGGGACTGCTACTGGAAATGGTGGTGAGTCACCTACTTCGGTTGCTACGCCTTCGGGATTGATGTGTGTTATTTGCAAGACGCCGTTTACGAGACGCTACAATCTCAAGGTGCACATGGCGTCCAAGCATAGTGCGCGGCGCGACTATCATTGCCCGCATTGTAAAAACTCGTTTAACCGCGGCGATTCGCTGAAGAGACATATTGCTACCACGCACCGGGGGGAGAAGAAGTGGAGTTGTCCGCATTGCAATCGCAACTTTGGACAGAGACCGCATATGAAGATGCATGTCGACACGGTGCATCTGAAGAAGAGAGATCACAAGTGTCACTGTGGAAAAGCTTTCGGCACCAGATATAATCTCACGGCTCATAAGCGAACTCATGAGCAGACCCCAAAGAAACACTTGTGTCAGGTGTGCAGAAAATCTTTCGCTCTAAAGTCCAGTCTGGCTCGTCATCAACGCAATTCAGACCACTCCCCGGTGGAAGGCTCTAACGCCGCTGCGTCCAATGCTCATAGAGCGCCAGATTAAGGGGTCTGTGTTCGGTATTCGTGAAGCAGTGTTCCCTTGTGACGCTTCCATGAATTCCGGTTCTGTTGTTCTTTCTTTTTCTTTCTGGTCGGTGATCGGTTGGTTGGTTTGGTGAAACGAGGGTTTCTCGGAGTTTTGTCTGGAACGTGTCTCATCGTACACTTGCGAGAACACCGATTCACAACAGCTCTTGCCTGTTGCAAACCTTTCTCGTATTATTTCTTCTCTTGTCTTAATCATTCTTCAAGTCTTGACGGCGCTGTCCTTTGTTTGTTCTCAAACGACAGGCATGTTGGACTCACGCGTGTTTCGCATAATGGTAATGGATAAAGAGAATAGCGACAAACTCCTCAACCATTCGGTCTGATAACTTGGTTTGCGTGATGGAAGTTTCTCTTTTGTGTTGTCGAGGTGCTTAACGCTTCACGGTGAGCAAGCCTCAGCACATTCAGAATTGAACGCCGCGATTTGAGTCGCATTGGTGACGCGCAAGAGCAAAAAGTATTGTCATGCCCCATTGCAATGGCTATTATCTAAGGGGCTTTCGAGTTACTCGGAACATTCAACTGTCCACTTTTTAGTAGTAAGGCATTTATGTTAGTGTTTAGTAGTTAGAACGTCTTCAAGGCTAAAATACAAGGCACCTGTCGAGTACAAACCAACTCTGCCCACGGCAGTTATCCCATGGCCGGGAAAACGTGATGTAGCGCGATTGCTGCAACGGCTGTGAAAGAGTATAGAATCTTTCAACGGCCGACAACATATATGTTCAAAAGGGTCATCATGATGTAGGCGCAGAGTTTGCAGATGCGGCAGAATTTGTTGTAATGTGTGCCGCATACCATATGCACCTGTATAAAGTGCTCCTTAAAACGATCCTTGACGTGCTGTAGGGGATATGAATGACCTGTGATGGTGGCAGAAAGACCAATGACAATGCAGCAGCATGCTTGCATCTCTTTGGTACGGAATAGCTAATTCTCCCGACGTGAACTCTCTCCGTGTTCATTCGATACATCCCGGATAAGGTTTCGCCAAACCAACCGATGAGCCTGCCTCTGCGAGTCTCCTACGCTTAGCCTGGGAAACATTGAGGGCTTGAGTGAACTCATTCTTCCGCTTGGGTAGTTTTTCAATTAGACACGGACGCGGTGGATTCAACTTCTTCATACAGTGCACGCAGGCAAAAAGCTTTTCGGAATATATGTACACTTCACTCGGTTTGTGCATGTGGTCCTTGCAGAGCGCTAGGGGGCACGACCTGCATTTAAACAAACGAGAATCGTCCCTATACGCGCACTTCGTACACCTGTGGCGTGGACAAACCCATTTAGGACGCCCTACACGTCTTCGACGACCTTGTTCAATGGGGCTACACTCGCGATGCATCACCACACCACAATTATCGCTCACGCATCTTAGCACCATCGGTTCATCGTCATCAGCGGTATTTTCACGCAGCTCTCCTGGACCCGGTATATCCACAGGAAGTTTGCATCCAAAACATCGATCCTTAACAGCACCGGCACGACTTTCAACCGCCGCCGCATCCTTGGTCGGAAATGCGAATGACGGTAGATGTGCGTCAGCTGACGAAGGCCCGGCTTTGCATGTATGCTCGTTTGCTTCCTCACAAAACTTTGAAAACCCAATAATTGGCGCATCATCTTCGCCTCCTGTCGACGAAAGGAGTCGCTTCCGTATATTGGAGCCAACGAGTAGCATTGGTAGCTGCGGCTTCATCCTGGAGGCATTTTGACCCCCTCCTCCATTTGCATACTTCGGTTTTGCAAAGTTTTCATATTGCCCAACATTGCGTAACAGCTTTCCATGAATGGTTGAGTCAACACGGCAGAGCAAACATTTGTAATCCCCAGCACACGCGAATGCAAATTCGGAAGGACCCATCACATTAGACATACACAGTGAGCAAAATTCATGAGCACAGCTGACACAAGAATAGTACATGAAAGGATACTTCTCCGGGTGCTTCTTCGATGCGCATATGCTACACATGCTGTGGAGCTTACCACACAAAGTTTCGTTTGCAAGGCGGGCATCTGCCATATGGAGGAACCTTTTCGCCAAGTGCGGGTTCCAAATCTTGAACAACTTCTCTGTCAAAGTCCCCGATACCATGAGGAAAGCTCGATGCATTGTTGCGCATACCGAGAGCAAATCAAACTTGACCTGACAGGGCTCCGTTTCCGAACAGTGAGTTCCATTTCCCTTGCAAAGATGATGTACACGTACCCCAATAAGAGCCAACAACTTCGAAACTATATCATAGGCAGATGAATGGGTCTCAAGTTCTGTGCTCGGAAAAACTGTGCTCCAGACTCGTTGACTAGGGCTTGATCCCGCCATCAGATCTTCCAGGGAGGGAGGAATCGCCTGATTAATCACATCCACGATATCCTTTCTGAGAGGAAGTTTGATGGGTTGCATCCGCCATCGCAACCGGTTCTTCTGAATTGTAACGCCAAGCCTTCGAAGCACGACTCGGAGCAAGGCTACAATCTGAAACGGCAGCTGTATGAACTTTGCCCGCTCTTGTAATTGCAGCGGTGAACGAGATGAAATGCATGCGTGTATGCTCGCAATATCGCGACTCTCGCGCTCAGTGGAGGGGAAAGCCTGCACAATATTTTCAACGACGGTGACGAACAATGCAGTTCGTTTGAGAACTGCTTCCGGTTCGTCCGAAATGCTTTCACAATGCACCGGCTTTTCTGCTTTGACGCGAGATTCAACCAGCTTGTGGCATGAACTGCACAAGAAGAAATTGCTCGGCGAGAACCTAGGGTGGATAATCGCTTGCGACCCGGTTACCACATCTGTGCAAAGCTGGCATCGCAAATGATGAGCAACTCCTACCCGTGGATGGGATGGGACCCTCTTGAGACTGCCCTCCCGACGTACGTTATCCAGCTCCGTTTCAAACTTTTTCGCGGTGTTACATAGACTCCCGCTCGGTTCTTGAATGGGCACAGGGGTAAATGCCGGCACATCAGAGATGCGAGGTCTTCGGACAAAAACCTCCGTTGCCTTACCAACGGATTTTTCCATCCTTCGCACCGGAAGAGACAATGGCTTCTTCCTCACCTCTTCGCAGTCCGCGGGAGTCCGCTTAGATCCCGTGTGCCCACCAACTAACGCCTTGGGCTTCGCGAGAAGTTTTGACGGCTTTCTCATGCGACTCTCTCCCGGACAGAGACTCCCCGTCCCCTCCGCCACTGCTCCATCATGAACCTGGCGTTTTCTAGAGGGCTTAGGAGGCGTACTCCGTCTCGAAACCATTGTCCGCTTCGGGGCATTCGTACGTTTCGAAGCCTTGCCTTTCGGCTTCCGGATGCGGAGCCGGAGAGGAATCTTCCCTGTGGGCTTGCTCATCGCATGCGCAGCCGGAGAGGCAGGGTCTCGGGTGAGCTTGGAGCTGCTGTGCAATTTCCTATGCTCCTTGGCAGGCACTGAAGCCGCCCCGCCTTGCTCAGATTGTAGTTCCTGGCTGCTTTTCTCCATCATTCGCCGTCTTGCTCCGCACATATTTAACGCTTCTGTCGAATGATCACCACTGCTATGCGTGGTGAGCAGAGGTTGAGTGTCATCTGACACGGGAGAGTAAGCATTTGTTGGAGGCTTCACGCGAAGGCTGATTGGTAGGTCTTGCTTTTGTTTGGTGGGGTTCTCTAATTCAGACCTCATGCGTCTCCTGACACACCCCGTATGCCTTGCAATTGTTTCACTCTCCTGCATTTCTTCGTCTTCATCACACGGCGACAGGGATATGCAATGCAATTCTTCATTCGTATCCCTGTTTCCTTCACCCAAATTTGAAGGCGGCGGAGAGTTAGGGTGTAGAGATGGAATCGCTGACAGAGGAGAGGGACCACCGAGAGGGTGAGGAGATTGCGATTCTCGCAAACCAAGTTCATTCACACCATTGGTTGAACGAATTCGCTTTTTGCGATTTCCTTCTGTCTTCTTTCTCTGCGCCTGGGAATTACCATTTCGTGGGCGGTTATCAGTTGAAGGTAACGGCGACTCCGTGACAGTTTCCGGATGACATTGTTTCGAAGGATTTCTGTCACTATTTTGAGGACTTCGAGAGATTTTTCGCGCAGGTGGCCTCCTTTCCTTTCGTACAGTCTTTGTCTGTGCTCCAATGCTTCTTGCTTCCTCGTCGTCTTTTCGTCGGCATAAACCACTCCCTCTTGCCCGTTTTCGATTTTTCTGCGAAGTCTGTTTCAATCTGACACTATCACTCGACCCAATTGTTGACATTTGCCCAAGCGTCCGTGAACCTGTCAGAATCATCGGAGCAGTGGTCACTGCGGACCAGCGCGTGTGATGTACATATCCTGAAGTGAGTGTTTGCCTCTGGTTCCTGTTACCCTCATGACTTGCAGTGTGACGTGGTGGCAAATCAGGGACAGAGACCGGCGCAAGGCAATGGGCGGAATCCACAATAGGCTCGCGTACTTCAAAATAGGGGTGACCTGTAACCATCGCATGCCCCGGCCCGGGTAAAGCTGACCTGTGCAGTTCCCCGACAGATGAGACAGGATTCATGGTTGCCATTTGCGTTCCTGATGACGTTAAATTAGTACATGTGCGTTGATCATTTAGCAGAGGGGTTTTGCACGATGATCGTCTTCGCGTTTGCTGTTGGGCGTGCACTGCGCTTTTTGCAACATGGGCCGTAGTCCCTTGTCCGCTGCTATTAATCACGCACCCGAGCGCAGGCGTCGCTTCGGTTGCCAACAGAAGTGGCTGACAAATAGGTTGCGAGGCAGTACATGAACTGCTCGCGCCCGGAAATGAACCCGGAATAACTTGAGCTTGTGCTCTTGGTGTCGGCAAGGAGGATGGGTGGAGCGCCGGTCCGTTCTCAACACAGTATTGCGGCCCGCATAGTATAGCAGACGAAGATGCGGAAGCTCTCGACGGGTGGGAACGAGGGTGTGCGCCAGGTAGAGCTCTGTGAAACTGATTGCAGCCCGACATAGTAGTGCCCAATGAGGTGAGATGCGTTGTGTATGGATGGCCATGACGAGGTGGTGAGGTATGGGCACGGTCCGATGAATTGGACTGAACGTTTTTCGCGAACTGCTGAAAGTTAGGTAAAGGCTGAGGCTTGTATGGTGAGGACGAGAGGGAAAGTGCACTGGAAGCCATGACGCGAGCGTTGTGCGTAATTGGTGCATGGGCCGATGCATTACGAAGATGAGTAGAAGCTGCTTGCAAAGGACGATCTATGCGATGTGTGACGCCTTGTTGAGCTCCGACTGTGCTGAACCGGCCCTCGTGCGACTGCGGAGTGGACGGAAACTGTGCGGGATCCAATCGCTTCGGAACCGGTAACGCAGAATTGTGCGGAAACGAGAAGGTTGGCATGCTTGAATGCGAGCGTGCATTCAGAGCTGGCAGAGCTCCGTTTGGTCCATCATTGAGAGGCATGTGTTGACTGGACCGCGGAATCTCGTATCTAGGGTACGACACGGCGGGATTGGCAAACGACGAAAAGTCCAGAGTTTCGGTTCGCATGAACGGTTGCGAAACTATAGACGAACGTCTGCGAGCTCCTTTTGGGGCGGCACGCTCCATAACGACGTTGAGGGGGGTGAACCGAACTCAAGGAATACGGTGCTCGCTATAATGCCTTTCCGCGCGCATCTAAGCGCAGCGCGACATGAACCGGTAAAGAAAGTAGCACGAGACTTACAAGGATAACCCTTCATCCACAAGACGTGAACAAGACGAAGGACAACAGCTGATGAGAACAACACCGAAACAGCACGAACGACGACGCTTTTTTGCGCGCGCTTTTTTATGGGATTTGGGCACGTGTTGCTACCGAGGCTATCTACGGCAGGGTTGCGCTTCGTGGCCAATCATTTGGGAGCAGCCATGGCTCGGCAAGTCGATAGCGTTCCTAGTAGATGATCACTTTCCACCGTTGGCTCCGCCACACGTGTATTTCATCTATCATAGGAGCGTGCTAGTCTCAGACTAGCCAGTAGCGGAGAATGCTTCTTGGTCAACCGGCAGCAATAGATAATCTGCAAACGCATCCGGGGAAGGCATCCCTTGGTAATACCCTTGTAGACCAAATTGCACCACTGCCGCCACGTTTGGCCTTTTTTGAAGAGGATCATTCCCCAAGGTCTTGGCACCGGGAAAGCTAACATCTTCCACTCACCGCCCCTCAACCCTCTCATCGCCGTTGAGCTCATCGCCTGACATTCGTGCTTTTCTTCGTCGACTACGCCGCCATCTACTTCGCACTATGGTGAACGGTGCCTTCGCTACCTGTCCATTGCAGTGTCTTTTTCAGTCCAGAAATCATGTCGTCTCATCCAGGCGCCCAAGAAGACGACACAGAGTCTGCAGTTCTTCGGTTGACCCCCTCAAGCCGCAACCAAAACCTCCATCAGAGCCAAAGCAAAGTCCACCACGTTTGCCTACACTGATTGAGCGCACAAAAGATTCGGTATATAAACTGGACTTGAACACCTTAGTTCTTCAGCCTGTACAAGATAGACAGTCCCCAGACCGCACTTCCCAAGAAGTCAGTCCTGTTCGTTCCCTGTTCTACACATTGCTGCCGACTGGGTACCCACACACAGTTCAGCCTGGTTATGGCTACTGGGCAATGTGGCACATTGGACGCCATGTCTTTCGGCAATCATACTACGTTCTCGGCACAACCTCGCTCTTGGCGAGTCTAGGGCTCTCCACAGGCACGTCTTTGGCAGTTGGAGCAACTCTGAAATGGGTGCTTAAGGACGGCCTGGGCATGGGCACCAAATTATTGTTGTCTACATCTCTGGCAAGACTTGTAGACGCCGATCCGAAACGATTTCGTATGTTGGGGGATACTATGATGTCCTGCGCTGCCCTGATAGAAGTGCTTTCAGTACTAAATCCACGATACTTTCTCGCGTTCGGAGCTATCGCCGGGCTCCTTCGTGAGGCCGCGGGCGCGATGAGCGGCCCTGCGTACCGAGTTTTTCTTGACTCATTCGCGGGGAGAAACAACATCGGAGACGTTTCAAGTAGAGGAGAGGCGCAAGTTGTCATCGGCAATTTGCTTGGATTGGGACTGGGGGTGATTATCAGACAAAGACTCGACACTTCGCAGAGCGGCATTCGACTGGCTGGAACTCTGGCTGCCTTTATTCCTCTCGCTGCGTCGCATCTTTTCTGTACAAGAAACGCTGTAGGTACAGTAAGACTGAGAACGCTCAACTGGCAGAGAGTGAACCTTATTCTCGATTCGTATTTGAAGGACGGATCTGTCCCGGGTGTGGAGATCGTCAACCGGTCCGAACGCCTGCTGCCGATTGGGAAGGCAAGACGATTGCGTAGTCGAATCATTTGTGGTGCTAGTCTTCGGGAGTTTGAACATGTCGCGGACCAAGTCGTGTATATGGTGAAGGAAATGAAGCAAGAAAATGTCATTGTAGTGTATGACGGAATGAAGGTGGGTGTGATACTCGGAGATGAAGCCAGGGTGAGCGATATGTTGTTTGGCCTCCTGTGGGCAAAGAAACTTCTCGACCTCACGAACATAGGGAGTGAGCCAGGATTGCGTATACATTTCTTACGACAAAGTCTCGATTGGGCAAAACGGAATCTCGAACTCTTTGAAGAAAGGATGAATGACAAAGGTTGGTCGCTTGAGAAATTGTTGATTCCCCTAGGAAAGTCGAGGTATCTGGTGAGCAATACCAATCGGTGAAATCTACTGGCCCAGAACACTTACCCTTGCTAAGTCCTTCTTGACTAAACACACACCCAAGAGATACGACTTTTCCTCGCAGGAACTCCCACTTGGAAAGCATTATACACAGTTGTGAAGGGAACGATCGAAAACGAACCGGATTGTCTAATGTGCTAATTCTCATCATCCTCACTTTTGCCATTGATAAGTTTTGAAAGTGGATGATATTGCGTCGAGGTCGTGCCGCTGGTGAGCACATCATCCCAAAGTGAGTGAATGAAGTGTCTACGGCAACCGCAGCTCTTTGGCACTTAAAGCGCTGTACCAATGTACAACCATTGTGCACTGGATGGGCAAGGAAAACGCTGAAAACCTTGAGCAGCCCCATCTCTTACGTACCCCGGCTGTCCCACTGACTCTTGGTGGTCTCGTTGAAGCTCTCTGCATGCCTCCAACGGACACGTTGTCCTTCCACCTCGATTCTTGCCATACGATTTGCGTTTTGGACTTGAAGGAATTGAAAGTGGAAGTTGCTGGGCTACTGTCAGAGGAGGGAAAGATTGTTCAACGACGAATGCTAAACATGGCATTGAGGTGTGCGTGAGTCAGGGAGTGTAGGAATGAAGTGGATCTCCAAGCCTTGGAGTCCAAGGGTAGCGTCTCTATGTAGACAAGGTAACGCCAGCTTCGTGGTTCAAATTCTGCGCTATTTACGCTTCCTCTAGGGGCCTTCGGTAAATAAATGCTCACCCCTAGCGCTCCCCCTGTAATTTGCAAACCAGCGCGTTAGCTTTGCACGGGCATGTTGTTTCAAATCTCTGTCCCAGAACAGACTTGTCAAAGAATTTGTGGGCTCTCACCTCCTTACTACAAACTTTAGACATCTTCGTTTTCAGGCCCATTGAGCGCCGCTCACTGCAACCATTCCGCTATGAGCGGCCCACCACCAACTTCTAGCAAACAAAGGACTCCACAATCTCCTCAGAATTCTTCCCAACAAATACCTCACTTGTCTTCGTCGCAGCTTCCGCATGCCTCATCATCACAACTAGCCCTACACGCAACCTGACCTCCTCCTCGACCCGCGTCACACACACCACGATACTACCGCTCTTCTGGTCCAAGTTGTTCCGCTTCCATTGGATGGACTCCGCGAACTGCAGCTTCTCCACATGCGCTGCAAAGAAACTACCGTCCTGTGCCCCGAAGCGGAAGTCCGCGGTTGAAATCTGTGCCTTCTTTATCCAAACCAGCCAAAACTGCGCCCATTTCTATCAGTCCCTCAGCTCCGAACACACCATCATGGCTCAAAGGCACCTATAAGCCCCAACCACCATCTGCTACCCCGCTTTCTACAGTTGAGCAGTGGTGTGAACATCGGATAGCGGCCATCAAGGCCACAGTCGAAGATACTGCGTCGGAAGGAAATGCAGATGAGATACCAGAGCTTCGAAAGGTAATGACGGATCTAGATTCGAAGAGCGTCCCGAACGAAATTCAAGTCATCCGAGGTCTTCGAAAAGACTATTGGAGAGCCTTGGAGAGACAAAAAAAAGCCTTGAACGAACTGCGGAAGGCGGAGCGCGAAGTTATGCGCATAGATCCTCCTGCGATGCATATTGAAAGCAAAATTAGTAGGCTTCGAAGATATGCGAAGTTCATTGAAAGTGGGTGGACGGACGAAGATGTTTTAGATGTCAATAAATCGAGCAAGGCGGCCACTGCAAAAGGCGAAGACATTCTCGTGAAGACTGAAAACGAGATAATGCCAGGGAACCACGTGCAGACGGGGCATGATGTCAAGGAAGCCTCCTAGCAGTGTACATCATGGTATCCGCCGTTCAAGCATTTCAATCGGGCGCCTGCAGTCTGAGAGAGCGTTCTGCGCGTATACCAACCACCCTTTGAGGTCGCGAAACTTCTCAGCTTGTGCATAAATCACACGAACCATATGTTTGAGCCGTGACTGAGAGGAGTACGGCCGACCTGTCTTCTCTCAAGCGACGTTTTACTCTCTCACTTCTTATCAAACGTATGGCGTCTTTCACGGTGTGCTGGTCCCAAAAGCCACTGTTTTTCTTCAAGAAAAACTACAGTTGTTAACAGTTAATAGTCACAACCGCTCTACAATTTTGCTGTCGCGTTTTTTAGGTGAACCGTACTAAGTGCAGTATGCAGCTGAGTCGTTTTGTGGAAAAGAGCAGTTGTACCTTACACAATCCCACCAACTGAGATTAAGTCAGACATCATGTGCCCATTTTATCCAATACAAAGTCGTATTGCCCTAAGAAAAGCAATAATCTCCTTTCTACGAAGCAAGACGGTTTTCAAAACCGATATGTTGACCGATATATATATTCCAATACGATCATTGCAAGCCAACGTATTGCGACAGACCCCTGTATATACCGTCACCTGCCGTATACCGAGGAACGGGGCCCTGGGCTTAGTGTGGAAAGACCAGACATGTGAGAAGCTATGCAGACAGATCGAATCTTAGAGACTAACTGAGGTTGGAGAAGACTACAACTGCACGCCTTTTATATTGTGACAAGGTTGTTTTGAGTTACTAGAATTCATCGGACAGTTTCTGAAACAAGGCTCTTGCATAACTTCGTCTTCGTCTTCACTCAGTCTTGCCTTCCCAAAATGAAACTTGCAACTGAAGTCCTCAAGTTT
>JASCIV010000591.1:0-16078 GCA_030374735.1 Gracilaria caudata
GAGTGGAGGATGCTTCTGGCGTTGTATGACCCCTCGGTAACGGTCAACGCGAGCTCGTTTCTGGCGTTGGGAGGCGGGAGGCGGGAGGCGGGCGGAGAGGCGGGCGGAGAGGCGGGCGGAGATGCGGACGCCAGCACGCCACCACGCGCCCGCGAGATATGCGTTTACCGAAGGTATGTATCTACCAGTATACAGGCACTTGTTTCGGCGTGACCGACAAGCCACAGCCACCGTCGAAAGCCCGCGCGCGCAGCTGCGCGCCCCCGCCGGCGCCCCCATTTCCGCCACCACGTGAGAGCAAACGCCTGTTTAATTGCGCTCACGTGGCCAAGTTCGGTTCGCAACAGCATGACATCACCATCTCCAGAAGCACGCGCGCGCGCGTAGGTAAGAGGGTTACCGCCGGCACTCGAGACTGCGCCCATGACGGACCGCCGTCCGTCACGCGCGTGCGAAATGTGCAGCCACGCGCGGTCCACCCGCCGCGCGCAAAGCTGCGCCACACAGCGCGTGGACCACGCGCGCGCGCGCGCACGCCCGTCGTAGAAAATTTGGGCCGTGCGCGCGTTGCCGCTGTGAAGGTAAACAGGCGGTGTGCGAAATTGGGCCGCGGCCCAATGCGCGGCAGCGGTCCGTTATTAGCGCTCGCGTCGTGCTGCACCTCGAGCACATTAGCTGTGCGCTGTTAGTTGTCGCGCTGCTCGCTCGCCAACCCCTACCGGCCTGTTGTCGTCGACAGCCGCACGCTCAGCTTCGACAGCCCTCCTTGTCTCGGCGTGCGTGCCGTCCCCCCACTGCCCCCGTCTGCGTGCAGTCCCCCTTTTGGTGCGCGGGTCATGCCTTCAGTCTTACGTCACTTCAGCACCGCCCACCGCCTGTAACTGAGCCTCTGCGTCTTGTCCGCCGCCTCCCTTTCTCCCCCTCCCTTTCGCCCGCTTCCGCAGTGTTCTTCTTCGCGCGCAGCTCTGAGCGCCTTCGCTGCGCCTTTTCGCCATGGATTCCTCTCTCGCGGTGCTTGCGCGCCAGAGGGCCACCAAGATATGCGTCGAGTCCGATTCCAGTTGCTTGTTACAGAACGTCAATCGTTGCGTCATCGACGGCGTAGACCTATGCAGCAAGAATTTCACCATCATCATCTTCCCCTTCTTCTCCTTATTTCTGGGCGTCATTAGCATGCCTCTGTCCAAGTCGGTGGGTATCTCCTACACTCTATTCATTCTTATCATTGGAATCGTGTTGGGACTGCTTGGATGTGGCGTCGATCTTGGCCTGCTCTCGGTTTCGCTGAGACAGTGGGTTCACTTGCATCCTCCCACCATTTTTTTCTACGTCTTTCTAGCACCGCTTATTTTTGAGGCCTCGTTCAACACGCGCTGGCATGTGTTCAAAAAGCTGTTGGCGCCTATTCTCACCGCCGCCTTTGTCATTGTCAGCTTGCAGGTCGCACTCATCGGCTTCTTCCAGAAGGTTATCATTCGAACCGAGGATTGGTCATGGTGGTCTGCCCTCATGTTTGGTTCCATGCTGTCCGCCACTGATCCCATCAGTGTCACCGCCACCCTCAAATCGCTCGGCGCCTCTGAGACGCTCAACACCCTTATTGAAGGCGAGTCTCTCGTCAACGATGGCTCCGCGTTCGTGCTTTGGGAGCAGTTTTTCGAGAATGCCCAAATTGATTTCGCGCTAAGCGAAGCAGTCGAGCCCGGCAGCATCCTGGAGGAGACTACCAAGTCTCCCGGCGAAATCGTCGGCGCCATTTTCAAGCTCAGCCTGGGCGGAATGGTTATGGGCGTTGCGTTTGGTCTTGTCGCGCTCATCATTCTCAGCTCTGTGTACGATGAGTTTGAGGTCGAGACGTCGTTAACTGTGATTGTCGCGTTTTTGGGTTTTTGGACCGCACAGGCACCGTCAAAGCTGTCGGGCGTTATTGCTAATGTGGCCTCCGGCTTGGTCATATCAGCGTTTGGGCGGCATTTGATAACGCCTGCTGTTCGGGGACCTTTAGCGGAGTTTTGGGAACTGCTAGGTTGGATTGCCAACACCATTGTGTTTGTTCACGCTGGAGTCTTGCTCACTGCTTTCACTTGGTCTTGTGCGGGTGAACCCCACGAAGTGAAGGACTATGCGTTTATTCTTGTGTGGTACTTGTATCTGCAGCTCATCCGTATGGGTCTTTTCCTGCTCTTCCGTCCTCTCATGTCTTTCCGAAACAAGTGGTTGGGATGGAAAGAAGCCTTTGTTGTGGGCTTTAGCGGTCTTCGAGGTGCTGTCTCTCTCGTTCTTGCGCTGGAGGTTGCTGGCAGTCAGGAGCTTCCTGAGGGGGTCAAGTCGCGTGTTGTTCTATGGACCACTGGTATCGTTGCTCTCAGTCTGCTTGTAAATGGGTTCCTTGTCAAACCAGTGATTCATGGGATGAAGCTTGACCGTGCTGAGAAGTCGAGGGAAGAGTTCATGCTTCGTGCTCGTGCTGTCATGGTTCAGCGTACACTGCAGATTCTGGATAACCTGTGTGTGGAATCAGGCTACAAATCTGCGAGGTGGTCGTACGTCATCAAGAACGTGCTACCGTCAGAGTGGTTAGATGAGGCTGAACACGTCGCTGGCTATCGAAATGCTGTGGAACAACTTATGGATAATGCGCCTGCTTCAACTCGAGTGAGCTTGGAGCATGTTCGCGTTGAAGAGCGGCAGAAGATCCTTCATACGCAAGTCAACCATCGTCTGAGTCAGGACATTCCTACGCTTGGAATTCGTCCGTCTCCTGCTTTGTCCCCTGGTGCCACCCGCCAAGATTTCCATCCAAGTATCCGTACATCCATGAGTAACATGCCCTTCATGATTAACAGTGCGGCGGTCGTTGACACTCCGCATCGTAGCCCCACAATTCCAGCCAACCTGGCCGACTTCAACCCTCCCTTCTCCCCCATTTCAATTGGTATCGCTGCAAGGCCGTCGAGGCTTAGCTTGGATGGTGGCCCAGGAATGCAGCACCGCAAGTCTATCGATGCGGATGTCGTGCGATACGCCACGTCTCGACTCTCCATAGGTCAACCTCATGTTCAGGAACCGCAAACTGCCGCTAGCATTCAGAAAGAGATCGCTCAACGCTATCGCGATTTGGGCGAACACCTGGACGAATTTGAAGAGACGGAGAAGGACAGAGAAGTTCGTCGACGTTTGCTGACTGCGATTTTGTCTCATGTACGAGCGATCAATAACGCCAGTTTGGTGGAGTACAGTGTTCTCATTAATCTAGAGGAGGACGTTCAGCGTGCACTTGATGCAAACGAGGAAGGCGAGGAGTATGATCTATTCTCTTTCCTGGATTTCAGCAAGAGTCAAACCGCAGACGCTTTGTATCAAGGCTACTTACGCCTCATTGAAGGGAAGAAGCTCAGAGGGGAGGCGTCCATTACGACAACTGTGGTGGTATTCGGCATCCTCACGTCCATATTGAAGGAGGAAATGCTCTTCGATTCCCCGAAAGTTTTACAACAGGCGGAGAAGCTGTATGAAGGAGCTGCAACCCTTCTCAACCGCTTAGAGGCTTTGAACCCCTACGCATTCGGGTGGGTTAACTCCCAGTTTGCTATTTACATGACTGAGCATGCGCAAGATTCTGTGCTTTCAGATCTGCGAGCGAGCGGTGTTATAGACGAGCAGGAATTCAAGGTCATTCACGAAGAGTTAATCGAAGTCCGCAGGAAGCATGTGCGATCACGACAGTCGTTGTTTTCTCGGTCTACTTTGCCCCCAATCCCGAAACCACGAGCTTTGTTGCGGGAGCATCCGTTGTTCGCCAGCTTGTCTCCGAGAATGCTTTCGGAAGTTGTTGATCGGTATGGTGTCCTAGTTCACCTCAAGGGTGGACAGGCGTTGCAGGCCGAAAAAGGTTCTCTTGTCCTTGTTCTGCAAGGAGCTATCCGACCACTAGAAGATCAACTGCTACCAAATCACTTCAGCACTCAGCTTCGGCGGGGAGATTTGGGTCCTACTGAAGTGAATGGCAATGGTGCTGACGTCAATGGTGTTCCTGGGTCCGTTGATGCCCCAAGGAAGGAAAGCTCGAGTGAAGAGGTATCTGGTGAAACCCCAGACAAGGACGATGTTGGTGGCATAGTTCCGATCTCGACAGGTTCCACAATGCATTGGTGCTTCCCGTCACACAATGCGTTCTGTGGTCCTTCTGTCATCCTTCACTCACACAGTTCTCAAGGAGGAAGCAACATCGCTGTGGCTCAGGATCGTACTGTGGAGACGCAGTTTGGCTGTTGCGAAATTGCCAACTCTGCCACCGTGTTCACCCTCCCCGTTTTGCAGGTCAAGCAGTTGGCAAGAGCTAGTGAAGACTTCCGTATAGAGATCACGCGGTCTTTGGCGCGGGAGATTGTGCTGGAGTCCGTTGCCGACCAACGTCCTTATGTTCTTACCCATTTCATGCAAGCAGTCTCTATTGATATAACGACGGTCATTGGTAGGGCTTTCCGAGTCCTTGAGCGCCTGCCGTACATGAGCGTAGTCGCTCTCCATGCAGGAGAACAGTCAACCTTGCATTTACAAGGTCCAGGCGTATTACTAAATGGGACGGTCCGGGTCTCAATTGTAGACACCAGTGGTCTGGTGGGTGCAGTGAACTTGCTCCATGAAGAACTCACAGGTCCCGCTCTGCTTCCGTCTGGTGGTCTGATACTCCAAGAAACAACCGCAAGAGAAGATCGGGAAGCAGAACCTAAAGACGTCGTCGACGACGATGACATGAGTTTCCGCACTGTGGTCGAAGCGGCAACCACGGCAGCCGATGTCTTGGAATTTGATGACGATGATTCTGATAACAAAGGGAGGGTCATCGCTCATGTTCTCATTGAACCCGTATCTCATACAGACCATTCTGCGCTCCAAAGACTACGAAGATGGACAATGTCTGATATAATGGTGGACATGAACGGGCGCTTCGGAATGTACCGTCATGTAGAGTTGGCCTCCCTCGTGGAGACGAAGGTGGAATAGATATTGTTCTGTCGGGTCCCTTTAATCCCATGTCTACTTCTGGAGCATGTCAAGTTTTGAAAACCTCCCCAGAAGCTATCCTTTCTGTAGTATCTTGCTTTTTTGTTTGGTTTCGTGAGTTAAGAGCTGTACATGAATTCTGTTTAACAATGTCCTGGCGACTCATTTCGAGGCATGGGTTTGTACTGGAATACGAGCTCCATTGTGAGTAAACGAACGTGAAGATCGACCAGACTATTGAGGGTTAATCCTATCTTTGTCCCGTTCAGGTATGCGGGTGAACGCACATGAACCACGCGAGGTTTTGAGCGAGACTAACAGAACAACTCTGATGCTCATCACTAACCTGTAACAGAGATACATCAGTAATCTCTGGTCTGTAATGAGGAAAGAGAAGATGATCGCGCGAAAGGTGGCCGACCTGATATCGATTGTTTCAGGATGATATCTGCACAAATTAGCATATGATCACTTGGCCAGTCCCTGTTTGGAAAAGTTCGCTTCTCTTTCTTGCGCGAGAATGCTTCAACCACTTCACTGTCTGAAACGGTGCATGAACCTCCAACGAAAATGTAGTCCAGAGTTCCTCGAAAAGTTCCATTGACGTTCGTATACATCGGCTCTTGCTTGTGGACTTCTTCAAACGCAGAAGAGTAGCGCAACCAATTACTGCTGCATTGCTGGTCGTTACCTGGCAAACGCAAGGACATTATTGAGGAATCTGTTGCCGTAGTTATTGCAGCATTGCCTTTCAGGCGCTCATCTTTAGGAGGCTCGCCCCATAGTCGGATAGACGACGAGAATTGTTTCCGATGCACACCAAAACGCTGATCGTCGCCAAGAAGCTTCATGTTCGTCTTTCTATCAGCTTCAACGTATGCAAACAATGTCTGAGCTTGGCGAAGTGCTCGAGCGGACACTGCGCTTTCAGAGTCTCCATTCCAGTAAGGTTGATAACACTTGATGCAAACGTAGAGCTGTCTATCGCGTGGAATGGGTTTCCCCTCAAGTCTGGGATCCGCAACGTCACAGGTGTCTATTCTGCCACCGCACTTTCCGCATATGCTGAGAATGTCTGACTTGTTGAGTTTCACTTCATAGAAATTTAGCAGACTTGAAACTTGACTTTCCAAACTTCCAGCTGAAGGGTTTACAATAAAAATCTCAGGACATCTAGACCTGCGCAACATACCTGTGCTTGTGGTTACAATTACGCGTCTCTCCATGCGGGCTTGCTCAAAAAGAACAGAGAAGTCATTGTATTTAGACCTCCTTTCTTGGGAGTACTTACCTTCAAGCACAACATCAACACCGAGAAGACGTAACCATCTCATCATCCTTGTAAGAGTTGAATCACACAAGAACTTAATACGCTCACCGTCTCTATACCTCACGACCAAATGCTGGCACGCCTCATGAGATGCGCGGGCGTTTGACGCACAAGCAGACTCGCGAAAAGGAGCTCCACGCAAAATTCGCCTGTATGTCTGGCTTCTCGGCAGGCTGTTGAAGTCGCCCGTCAAAATTGAAGCCGTGGGCGGCTTCTCAACGCTCGCATGCACATTGCTGATTCGCTTGATAAGGTAGATAGCCTGCGCTAGCTTAATTTCTGGCGCAGTGGGATTCCAGTACAAATGTGTAGTTGACACCGAAAACGATTGCCTTGAAATCATTTCGCTTCCCATTATGACCGTGTTCGATCTCAGCACTAGTATTAAAGCTACATTTTGCCTCCTTAGCCTATCCCTGGTTGAAATGGGAAGCTGTAGAGTTTTCACATTGGCAAGGTCATCGAAGTAAATACATTCTTTGCGAAGAAGATGAAACTTCCGAGTCTTGAACGCCACGAGTACACCATCTTCTTTACCAGGTCGCTGAACATAGCGCACCGAGTAGTTCAAATCAGTAAGGAACGGTTTAAAATGGCTATCATAATGGTCTACTTCTTGTAGGCACACGATATCAGCATCATAAAAGCGTAAGATGGATGATATTCTCTGCCAGCGATGAGTCCATGCCACAAGGCGATAGCAATTTCTTTGCTTTCCCACAGTCGTTCCGAGTGCGTAAGAATCTGCAAGACAGTTCCAAGACAAAACAGTCACTTTGGACGCCGGAGGCATAGTCCGCTTTTTGCCGTGAACGAATGGCGTTTTGTGTGTGAGGCTCCGTTTGGCAAACTGCTAGCAACAGCCTTTGCACTACATGCACCTTCGACGGTACCGTCGTACCGACTTGTGTGAGGTGCTTTGAAAGAAGCGCAAGTTTCGTCGCGGTTAATCATCTGCCTGTGAAATGCATGGACGGTCCTAACGGACTTCACCATGCAGTAGATTTCCCCCCATTCTCATCGTCATCAGGTCCTTTCGTGATCCAATCAGCGGAAAGTTCAGGAAGAGAACTCATTTTCGTTTTTGTCCCATTTTTCAACATGGGAAAATTTGCAAAAGTTAGGTAATATCACCATGAGATATCGATATATCGATCGATCGAACAGTCATACTACGAAGGTATCTACCTTCGTAGAGTCAATCGTTCGTTCACTCACGCTGATGAAGATCAGCCCGCGCTTTCCCTAGCATCACAACCTGCTCATTTAACTGCTTGCTGCTTATGATAGTACTTGCATCAAGTATTAATTTTTCGTCTTCATAAGCAGCTTGCTGTCCTGCTGCGGTCTCAAAGCTCGATCTTAGACTAGGTTAACATCTTCCTCCAAGGGTAATACTACTAGCACTATCACTTCTCTCTGAAATTTTCAAGTGTGTAGCTTGAAATCGCTCGCCGCTGATAATTCTGCGATAAACTGTTGCAGTTTGATCTCTGAGCTCATGAATTTGCTATAACAGTTATGGAGCTTGATGAACTACTTTTTGAGAAGATAAGGAATAAGAGACTTTACTCAGTGGGGACGATCGGAGTCATTCGGTTCGTGCATGGCGAACCGAAAAAGTGGAGCAGAGAGCCATAAGACGCGTGTGGGATAAACTTTGATCCCAATTTGGGATCGACTTCGGGATTCCCAAATTGGGGATTCCCAAAGTGTTAAGTTTAAAGCGGCGCAACGACGACGTGTGATAAGAAGAGAAGATCGCCGCACTGTAATCTTTATAGCTCAAAGCAACTGCCACGCCTCGCGCGTTTGACCACGTTTTCCATACCAAGCGCAGCACGAACTGGCCCGTCTCATCGCCACATCAGCGCATGTTTCGCCTCCCGTGCGGCCGCCAAATTCGCTGGCCTCCCGCCTGCGCAAGCACGGTGGTTGTGCACATAAGCTCAACGTCGCCTCCGGCTCTTGTTCCACACAGCCTGGATCTCTCATCGTCCCCGCTTCCCCGCATCCTGCTCATCCGTCCATCATCCCAGCTCAACATGGCCCCTCCATCGAACCCAGCGTCTCAGCTTTCTGCCCCGCCGACCAACGGCTGCCTCCCCAAGCAAGACGGCGTACAGTTTTGCGTGATGATCCAATGTGGACGTCTTGCCGCCAACGCCGTATCCGGCAACAAATACCTAGCCATGACCCCCTCCTCCATTGACCATGCATACGCAACTCAGCGTGGCCAGGTCGTCCTGCTTCATCTCTCCGCCATCATGTACAGCTACTGGGATGCCGCTCCGGCCGGTCCGTCCGTCTTCGAGCTCGCCTCGAATCATCTGCCATCGGATCTGCGTCAAATCTTTCGCGAGCAGTGTGCCTCATGGGGTACTCACCGTCTAAACGCGCCATTTGATGAGCAGATGTACGTCGTCGAGGATGGTGAACATGGGTCCATTGTTGCGGATTACAACATGACCAAGTTCTACCGCGTGCTTGGCATGAAGATATCACCGGCAGCAGCGCTGCGTCGAAGGGGCATGGAACTTCCGGTCGCTTCATGCTTCACCGCCTTGCCGTTTCGTGGCCACCTCGTGTACGATGGTCTCATTTTCGGGGGCCCGAATGCGATCCTCAGTAAGGCGAAGAAAAGAACGCTAATCGAACGTTGCCGCGCGGCCAAGTCTGCAGGCACAATCATTTCTGGCTTTGAAGTGCAGCCTTCTCCTCAGAGAATCCCCGTCTCGGAGGCATGTATTCAAAGCATGAATCGAAGTCAGCTAAGGGAGTTTGTGCGCCAAAGAGGTGGCTCTGTGTCTGATATTGCTGAGAAGTCGGATTTGGTTTCACAAGCACTATCGCTATCCAATAAGCCTGCACAGTCCGAAGGCAAACATGCCGGTGCCAACAAGCCCGAGCGTACCAGAGAACAACAGGCCCAGGTCGATCGCCTGAAAAAACTTGACAAGGTGACGGGTTTGACTTTGTTTAGACGGCTAGGGTATACCGAAGCAACCAATCGTGGACATGTGGTGACCGTTCTAAATGGCACTTCTCTTTCAGGCTCGTTTCATTCAAAGGATTTAGTTCCCACTGCAACGGAAATAATGGACGAATTGCTGAAGAGGGCGGAATCAAAAGGCAGCGTTTCCAAAACCATTGCGATTGACGATAAACAGACTGCTGAAGCTGTCAACTTAGTGACGAAACCGGCTGGAATCCATACGGGCTTCTATCCGCCTCCTAGCGTAGAGGAGCAAACATTTAGCATAATGATGTCGGGCGCGGTGTAAAGGCCCATAATGTTTTGACCAGGGTCAGCAGCTTATCCGGGGTTAGTCACATTCATCACAAGAAAACGGGATAACTTGAACGCTGACGTTTGGCCACTCTTGTTGTGTTAGCATTCCATGAAGAGATCTTGCTCTACACCAGGAGATAGCACCGACTCCTGATTCAATCACAAGACTGTTTTAAGTAGTGCCTTGGGCTTCTCTCAATAAAGCACACTAGGTCGCGAAAAAGTGTTTCGCTCCTACAGTCCTTGCTCTCGCTCCGTGCATTACCATCACAACGTAAACTTCTCCACACATCTAATCCGCATGGCTGTAATAATTCTTCTTTCCTGTGGAACCCGTGCTCTAATCCCTAACACAATGGAGGAGTACTTCGGGTATTCCTCTCTCCGATCTAATGATTTATTCACGCCATATGCGTAACGCCATACATGGATCCTGGCATCAATCCTGATCCTATTAATAGAGTCCCTGGAGATGAGCAGCTGCACCGTAGGCATGAATTGAGGACACTGGGTTTTGACATCATGATGTGGCCCGAAAACGTGTTGGCCTTTCTAGTGAGAGAGCGTTTTTTCGACGAAGACGCTCCACAGTAAGTCGTAATTAGGCTTACGTGCTCATAAAAGAAGAAGAAGAAGACATCATGATGATCATTATGATTCTCTTACTCTGGAAGACCTGCTCAAATTGGGCACGATTTCGGAGCATGTAGTGACCAACAGTTTTTCACGATACATTCCCATATCCCAAGCGTCTACGAAGGTAGTAATGACGTCATCACGAGGTAGACATTGATGTGAGGAAGTATACGTGACGTATGTGCTTCACGTCACCTTCACCAATGGGAAAAGAATAGAACTCTTTTGTTCGAGAAATGCGGACCGAATTTGTTCCTCGCCAGAACCGTACAAATTTATTGACCGCATTCCGTCGCGCGTACAGGATATGGACAAAACTGTTCATGCAAGTTACAACAGTGCTGTATTTGCGAACGCCAAGCTGGTCTTTTATCTGCTGACTCGCTCAGAAGCGCTGAGGACCACGCATTGTAAAACACTAGTAGGGGCAAGAGCTAGAAATACTGACGATTAAGTGAAGTTGGGAAAGCTGTACCGTATCAAATCGTTTTTGCGCTGTCAATACGGCCCCAGCCGGAGCTCTTTCAAACTTATAAATTGTAAGGTACAACTGTACCCTTCGTATTAAGGAGAGACGCAACAATCTACTGTCGTAACAAAGCTCGAAGAAGCAATTTCTACACACAATCTGGCAATTGAAATTTCATGTTTTCATGGTTTCGCCTACCGTAACAGGAGATAGTGGGGGTCATGAACTCCCTCTCAACCAGTTTTCCTCTTATTCCTCTCAGCCTTCTCATGTGATTAATGTTGCATCCTCTTTGGCCATGCTTAGGCCATAGTCCTTGACTTCGTCGCCTCTTTGAAGGGGCTGGAGACGAAAACCCTTCTGTCTCGCAGTTAGAGACCGCACACCATATTTCCAAACGAAAGTGGTATTGTAGATACGAGCGACGCGAAACTTTGAAGGCTAAAATTCTGCAAGGGAGTACCAACATCTACATGTCGGAAGGTAGAAAGTGAGTAGAACAAGCCTAAACGGCCAGTGGCAACCAGAGAGTAACTGAAGTTGTATATGAACTTTAGACTACGCTAACTAAAGTCAAGGGCACCCGAACATTTGTGTGTGTTTCTCTTCATACCCCGAATATGAGTAAATCACACCAGGGTTATCTTCCAGTACCTTCACCATTTGTGCGTAGCTGCTATCACATACGGCTTGGAGGTTACGAAGAGCCGCAGCAACATCACCAAGAATAGTGTGCGATCCAGATGCAATGGAGTCCAAGCACTGATCGGCCCAAAAGTACGCCCACCCTTCATTAAATGCAAAGCCCTCCGAGCTTTCTGAAGTACAACTATGGATACGAAGCTCCGGATCGCCGTATAGACGTTCGTTCTCCAGGAATTGTGATTTATCACCATCGAGAACATGTCGAACAATGTGACCAACTTCATGTTGAGCTACAACAAAGCTCCATTCAAAGTCTTTTCTGGAAATTACTTGGTTATATACGACATACGGTAGTGGCTGGTCAGTCACTTCGTCGACCGAAACCAGTGGCTTTTCCGGGATTGTTTTTCCAACTCTTTCGTAGTAATTTCTTGTGGCTTCATAGAACACCATATATGCCTGACAACGGTGTTTCCTGAGTTTCAGAGGTCCCATCTCTACTCTTGTGCTTCCAGGGGTGGTCTGAATATCGAAATATTCAGAAGACGTTACACGGATTCGTTCAACCTTTGATATGCGATGATATTCCAACTTGAGAAACAATTCTGGTTCTCCATTAGTAACAAAGATGGGGGTGCCAGTGACTTCGAAATGCCCGTTCTCGTCTGAAGCAACTCTTTTGAGTTCGTTTCTCATGATCCCAATTTGTTGTGCAAAAAGAACATCGAGCGGAGGAACTGTCTGACCTTCACAGACAAGCGAACCGGAAACTGTAACAGCGGGAATAGAACTGCACTGTGACAAAATCCGTTGCGCGTTGAGAAGAAGCAAACAGAAAATCAGTAGCATGCCGTGTATCTTCATGAGTGTTCTCCGAATGGCACGAACAACGTTAGGATAACCAGGAGAACCAGGACTGGATACGAAGAATGTGACGCGAACAAGGATAAGAAGAGGTTGCCGAGCCCCGTGCGCAGTACAAACCGACCCCCAACTTCATCTTGCCAGCGGTATACACAGAAATAACTTTTTCTCTCGAAGGTGAGATAAGGAGGGTAAACCTGAAAAGTTAGAGAACTTCCCTCGAAAGACGCAACAGGTATTGAGAATGAATGATTCATTCTTGAAATGCTTTACTGTCCAGCCATTGCATTGCCAACAACAAGCGTTATACATCACGTGTCCGATGTTGCCGTCAATAAGGCTGTCCCTAGATGAGGATTTAGATACCATCTGCAAAGGTGTAGAGTTCTACTGTAGTACATACTATGGCTCGATCCTTCCACTCAGCACTTGTTCCCCTCTCGATGAGCAAATGAAGCTAATTAACTTAATGTTAAGCGGAATGTATACTGGGGAAAGTGTTTAATCAAAACAAACCACTGATATTGCGTTACAGCAGTAGACGAAGAGGAGGAGCTGCTGTGGATTGCATCCCTCCCATGCACACCTCGACCAGCGCTCATCATTTTGCGCAGCGTGATGGAGAAATGATTAATAGTAGCAGGATTGTTGGGAGGGATACAGTAGACGCGGTCTGACCTTACTTGATATGATTCGCCGCGCGTCCCCATTTCTACATTCCGCAAATATAAATTTATCGAACCTCAAGAAGGGTTGTCGTTCTTCTTCAAAGCTAGAAAGCCACTTCTTGTGCAAGCGTAAAGCACGAGTGCAACTCCCCACTGGGCTCGAGAAAGGCACCATAGGTCACCGGTTTCGTTCTTGTTGCTCCGACACCTTCAGTTCTTTGAATCATTTTCAGTTAACTCAACTTCCTTCGTAATATATCTTATTCGTTTCCTGGATGCAGCAGAGTGAAGACTGCCTCAAAGAAAGACTTTGTGCGGTGAAAATCCAGATTTGCCTCTGCTCCTTTCAAGAAGGGCACTTGTCACGTCTGATTGCATAATCATCTATTGTCTCATTAATTTCAAAGCTCACCAGTTTTCTGCTGTCTAGCGAGCCCGTATCCAGCCTACCCTTTGCGCCCGAATACCTGGATTCAATTCGATTCCCCACAATGTCTTTGGCCCAATATTCGTTTATGGTGATCATTGTCATGCTCTTAGCTTCGCAGACGACATCTTTAACTATCATCTGCGTAATTTCTTCCATTTCAAGGTTATGCTTTACTGAACATGGACATGGAGCAAGGTGTCGTCCTGTGTGGAACTTAAGGGGTGTGGCAATTTTGACAGTCGGAGGAGACATTGAAGGTGAAATGCCTGCTTCTGAGATTATTCTTTTGAAGGAAGAAAAGGTGGACCCGTCTGCATGTCAATTGGCTGGAAGTTTGAACCAAACAAAAGTTCCCGCATCAGGGATCACTTGTGAGATAGATCGCGGACGAACCCCAAGAGATGAGGACGAAGGGGATTTTTCGGTATTTTCTTTCGGCGACCGGGTCTTCAATCTTTGTTAACAGGATTTGCAGTGATATCGTGTACGACAAGCACGACGAACATATTTAAACAGAGTAGAGGCATACCGCCGACGATGCGTGCGCAGAAGGTCTTGAATCTCGTTTCTCTCAGGCTCTACTAGGATTAGGTATAGGATGTCAAATGGACCGTATACCCGAAGTTGGGTCTACCCAAAAAAAAGTGTGTAATTGAGAAGCACCCCACGCAAAAATCGATATAGGATATAAAAAAGACCCTATATCCCAACTCAGTTGTACAGTGGACCCCTCTCTATAGTGCACCCCCGTGTCAAAGAGGATTCCAGTGCACTAAAAGGGTAGTGCATTCTAAGGAGTAAAGAGGTTTACTTGAAGTACTTGGACATTCGCTTCTGACGACGTTTGCCACCCCGCTCGCGACGGGCGTCGAGCATAGTGCAAGTTGCTCTATTTAACAAGCAAGAAACTGCATCCAGTCTGAACTGTTGCGCGACAAACCCAATATCCTTAAAGAAAAAACCAATCACACCACTGTCTGGGACAGTGGTTTGATTGGTTTTAGAGGTTAACACCCAGTCTTCTTCAATCGTACGCTCGGGCACGTGCATCTCGCCTTCCCGTGGTGTGCCTGTCCCCGATCCACTCTTCCGTGGTCGGAACCAAATGAGAACGCAGACGGATCTCCGACAGAGGCCAAAAACTACTAAACACATGTCGAAATCAAAAAATTCGGAGAAAATCCGCATCCTACATTTGCACTGCCGCGATCTTCTTGGCGCCGCAAAGCGTGCCGAGCTCTCGAAGCTAGCGCACGATCGTCACGTTGACTTGCTTTGCCTGCAAGAAACCTTCTTCAAGGAACAAGACCGAACCCCAACCATAGAAAGATATCGGATGTTAGGAAGGTGTGACAGAAAGGAAGAAACGACAGCAGCAGACGAACGGGGAGGTGGCGCGATCGTTCACGAGCGCGCCGAGTTTGGAGGTGATCTGGTGAACGACGAGACGCACACATCTGGTATCGAAGCGGTTACAGTTTTACTGAGGACCTCCAAGGGTCCACTGACCATTTCGAACGTCTACGTATGCCTGTCACTGCGGTTTTGAAACTGGTATGAGAAGTATGGAAAGGAACATGTTATTCTTACTGACTGCAATTTGTGCGGATCCTGGTATCCGGAAAAAGCCGAGCCGGCTGGTGTTGACCTCGAGACCTACCTAGAGCGGACAGATCGCATTTTACTCAATGTGGATGGCGTTTCCACTCGCACCGACCCGTCTATGGGCAGAATGAGTGCCATTGATCTCAGCTGTTCCGTCTAGGTGGCTCTCGTATGCACAGGGGAAAGCGGCCGAAACCTCACTTTAGGACCATCACACATGCATGCTAACCATAGAGATCCCGCCACTCGATCGAAGAAAGGAGCCGCGCTGGTGCCTGAGGAATGCGGACTGGGAACTATACAGGAAGCAAGTAGTAGAGGAGCTCAATGCTAACACGTTGAGCTCGGCTGGAGTGTGGATGACGAAAACACCGCTCTTGTTCAGGCCATGACAACAGCGGCAAAGAAAGCCATCCCAAAGGGACGCAAGAGAAGAGGTGCGCTGTGGTGGTGCGAGGAAGCGTCAGTTGTGATCCAAAGAAGAGCTGACGCCTGGAAACTGTTCAGAGAGACGCGGAGTGAAGCCACCCAAGCAGAGCTTCAAGAGTCTCGACAACAGGCAAGACGCGTGATAGAAGGACAGAAGAGAGACACCTGGCGAGATATAGTTACAAAACTTAAGCCAAGTACGGATGATTGGAAGCTGTGGAAGACTTTGCGGGCGATGGATGACAACCGAAGAACGACGTCGTCAATGTGCCCGCCAAACGGTGAGACTTGGACAGACCTCAGGAGGGCAAGGTGGTTTGTGAAAACAGAACTTAAGAAGGTGAGATTGCTTGGCAAACACGCAGCCCGCAGAAACGAATACAGGCGCCAGCTCGACCGCTATAACGAAGAAGTGAAGGCGGTCATGGCCCCCAGTTTCGATGTAGCATCTCCGCACTGCCATAACGGAGATGAACGAGACAAAAGCAGGAGGGCCGGATGACGTCCAAATAGCGTTTCTGCAGCGGCTGCCGGAAGAAGGCGTGGCAAGACTGCTCCATCTTGTCAATCGGACGTATTGCGAAGGGCAGACTCCATCAAAGTGGAGGCTGTCTGTGGTGCAAACACCACCGGAGGAACCGGAAAGAACCGCCTCGCGGTAGAAGCACCCACAGGGTGTTCAGGCCTGCTCTCGCGGGGTAGC
>JASCIV010000592.1:0-16063 GCA_030374735.1 Gracilaria caudata
GAAACGGGATTTGAACGTGGGTTTCCCCGACGGCGGACGCGTGGCCGCGTCATCTTGACCACGCGTTATCCTTCAGAGCTCGATGGGCACGTCATGACGGTTGCATATTCCTCCCCCTCAAGAACGAAACGAGACTGCGCATTACGAGTGCTGTTCCTACTAGGGAGCGGTCTTATTCACAGAATGATCAAAGATCACCATATGGTTTTTGGGCCCGCAAAAATGCGCCATGTGAACATGCGTTGTGACAGTGATCATGTTACGAGGGACGCTACCCAACGGGTCCGGATCCATTCCATCTTCGTACCGCAGGCTCTCTCTCTCTCACAAACCACGCATCGCAGGCTGTCCCTCTACCTGCACTCCACAGTATGCAGCCCCCAAATCCCACGCGAAGACCGACCTTGTCTTCTCGACTTTCACGAACAGTCCCGCAATACGTCGTGCGCCTTACACATGAGCCTTCAAACGGCTTGCACTTTGTCGCTCGCCACGCTCAGTCGCGAACTGCGCCTGCGCTAACGGGGATTTCGCAGTTACTCAGACGACGAAGTCGCGAGATTTCGATTGCCGTCATTGATGCGACCGATGCTACCGCCATTCTAGGGGAAGATATGACGAAGGCTTCGGACACTTTGCAGAGAATTGACGATATCTTGAAGAACGTTTTGAACGAAGACAGGGAGCAGTAGACGCTGATGCGAGCAGTACTTGCCGATCTGTGATTGGAGTTCGCATGCAGTGACTCTTGAAGCGCTTTCGCGCACTGGACTTGCCAAGAACTTTGTTCTTCTAAACGACACGCGCTGCACGAGTTAACCTTGACAAAAAAAGGCCTACCCCATGAGCATGTTGTTGGTGAAGCGCGTAATGACGACTTAAAGCGCGGTTATGAGAGCCATACAAAGTCATACAGTACGTTCGCTGTGTCAGGAGCCGATCTTAAAGACACCACAAAAACTTGTGTGCGGTTGCATGGGATTCAAGGGTCTTAAGACCAGCAAAGACGCCCAACCAGTGATCCGCCATATATTTCCGACATCCACAGCATCTCATCAAGCGTGTGGTTATTTTCTTGCAGCTCTCTTTGCCGCGGTCGGCAGTATATGACTATCTTTCCGCCACAAAAGCAAAACGACATGGAAACCCAACCACTACTGCCATGCGGATCAACACCCTTTCAGTCGAACCCTCCTTTTGCAACACAATCGTACACTGCCTTCTACGGCTTGACATGGATTACGCTTTCTGCAATGATAGTATCTGTTCCTACAGTTGCTGTACGTCTCGCCGTAACGCGATATGATTTCCCCGCTAGTGCTGCGGTGCTCCTTCGTTGTGTGGTCCAATTTTTGTTGGCAAGTGTGTCACTTTTCGGGTTTGTTAAAGTCTCCCCCCTCGATCTGACCCCTAATCAAAGAGCTATCTTGTTTGTCCGGGGTTTATGCGGGTCGATTTCTCTCGTATTGTTGTACAAGTCGGTTACATTTCTCCCAGCGGGTGTAGTTACTTCTATATCGGCCTTCAGTCCTGTTCTAACGATGTTGCTATCGCGGGTATTTTTGAACGAAACCTCAAGTATCTGGGATGTAGTCTGTGCGTTTGTCGGCATCTTCGGAGTGGCGTTGATTGCGGGACCAAATGCTAGCAATGAAGACATATTGGGTGTCGCGCTTGCGTTTCTTTCCGCCTCGTTTTCTGCAGCGGCTTATGTATGCGTTCGTGGCATGGGCACAAGCGTGCATTTTATGCTCTCCGTCTTTGCTCTTGGAGCAGTCGGGGTTCCTTTTGCTGCAATTTATGGCGGTCATGAAGCCCTTCATCAAATCGCAGAAAACCGCGCAGGAGTCGCGATAGTACTACTCGGCTCTCTGGGAGGTTTTTTTGCCCATTGCTGCTTAAACAAGGGGCTGCAGTTATGCAAGGCTGGGGAAGGTGTCCTTATGAAAAACGTGCAGGTGCCCTCGGCATACCTTTTGGGCATGTTGGTATTGGATGAACAACCAACCATGTTAAGAATCATTGGATCAGTGCTAGTCGTGTCAGCGGTGATCACTGTCGGACTGCGGCGATTGATGGCGAGTCGATATGCCTGAAAACAAGAAAACCCGTACGGGATCTAATACTTTCTTGTTGAAGCCCATTAGCATTAGCATAGGTATCGATTTGTACTTGGTGGCCGCCGTATCTTCTTCTTCTTTGCTATGGAAACTGTGTTCTAATTGCTGCGGTATATAGGTGCTAACCTACAAGTTTGTGCAGTCCTTGCGAACCCCTGCATACGAAGAACTGACGTACGTGTTCCATAAAAACAGTGCACAAAGGTAAGTGTAGTTGGGCCGAGAGTATTTGGAACGCAGATGTCTGGACAGCTCGGAGTGGAGGATAGAGGTTTCTATCTTGGCGTCTTCCGCAAGTTCTTCGGACGTTTTTGGAGTTGTGTAAGTCGTTCTTCGGTTCAAGAAATCCTTAGACATCATACCACGCACGTCATGCATGCCTGTGACAGACATGCATGAAAGTGGAAATCTCGAGCAGGCTCGAGACTTCCAATGTTTCGACTCCCGATCTGCGGACAGCATGCTTTGCTTGAAGTGTGCACTGATGTTGAATATAATGTCTTGCATTCCTACCGCTGTTCACAACATGTGGATCGCAAGAGTAGCATCTAATCTTAGGACCTGTGCGCAACGTCGTAGACACCACGTTCAAGTGCTCACCGATTAAAGCCTTGCATTTCTACCGCTCTTCACAACTTACGAGTCACAAGTGAGGAGCATCTAGGAACTGGATGCAATTTCGGCCACGTCCAATACACCGTCTGAGGTGCTCACTCGAGCTTGTTTTTTCTTTCATAGACACTTCCACTAGTGGGGCCATGACAGGTCATCTCGACCCAGAGCTCACCGTTGCAATACGTATTACTCTTCCAGGTAGGTAAATGTCAAGAGCAGCTCATCATGATGCTAGGCACTGCATTGAACTGAACGATATTTCTTTGTTCTTTTGTAGGGTAACCTCCAGGTTCAAACTTCCTATTGATTGTCGTCTTGTTCATAGCAACCCTCAAAGATGACGTCGGCTGACGTTCAGTTCGGCTCAAGACCGCGCAGTGAGAGAGATCCTCTTCTCCCACAAAAAGAAGAGACCTCTCAAGCCTGTGCTCCGCAATCTGAAGATACTACCATTGCTTTCCAAGGCTTAATCTGGATTGCACTCGCAGCTTTGGGCTTCTCCTTCATGCCCACCGCTGTTCGCCTAAGCGTATCTCGATTCGACTTTTCAACATCAGCTGCCGTGCTCTTGCGCTCTATCGTGCATTTGGTTCTCTCAAGCGTCGCGCTACGAAACTTCATTCATATATCTCCTCTAGATCTGAACCCTTCGTATCGCGGTTTATTGGCTGCTCGAGGGCTGTTCGGAACAATTGCGATGATTCTGGTTTTCAAGTCTTTAGCGCACTTGCCTGCAGGCCAGTGCACTGCTGTATTCTCCTTCAGTCCTATTTTTACAATGTTCCTGTCAAAGTTGTTCTTACCCAGGGGTAAACGAAACAACCAACATCTGGGACATATTTTGCGGCGTTGTCGGAGTGGTCGGAATATGGATGATCGCAACCCCGAGCACAAGCGGTGATCAACATGTCGTAGGCGTAGTCTTGGTTTTCTTTGCAGCAGGCTTTGCCGCCGCAGCATATGTTTGCGTTCGCGGAATGGGGACGGAAGTACATTTTATGCTTTCTGTATTTGCACTTGGCATACTAGGCGTGCCAGTTACAGGCGTTCTCGGAGGCAAGGAAGCCTTTCGTCAAATATGGTCCAACCACAAAGGAACCGGCATCGTTTTCGTCGGATCCTTGGCAGCCTTTTTCGCGCAGAGCTGTCTTAACAAGGGCCTTCAGTTATGCAAAGCAGGTGAAGGTGTGATTGTGAAGAACCTAGAAGTACCTTCTGCTTATCTGTTTGGCATGTTGGTGCTGAACGAGAGGCCAAGCGTGTTAAGATTGACAGGGTCTGCAGTGGTCGTGTCTGCAGTAATTGTCGTCGGTATTCGAAGACTAACCGGCAGGTAATACGACAAACGGGGTTGCGCTTTCCCATGCCATCGAATGTTTAATGCGTATTGTCCTGAAGGACAATCTTGCAACTCCACGAGAAATACAAGACCGTAGTATGTCCCTTGAATTTTGATCTAAAGTCCACTGCGAAGGATTTACTCAAACTCGAAGAGGCTCTTTCCCAGCCTGTGAATTTCAACCTCGAGACTCTTGTATTACAATGGATGCAGACACTGGCCCGCTTTGCTACGTTGCTGCCATACACACGAACGCAAAGCGAACACGAGAGTTTCGAAGGCCATCACCGAAAATGAACTCCGCTCGGTTAACATTTCGTCGTCCTCTGAACCTATTCCCGCTCTTCTCAATTTCACTTCATTTCTACTCCCAACTTAAAAAGTGCGCTCCATTGCCGCACACCCTCGCAAGCCAATCTAATCAGGTGAAACTTGGTCATCGACAATCTCTTCCACGTTCAACCTGTCTTGGTTTCAAGCACATCTTGCCTGCAACTTGCTATTTGTCATTCTATCACAATCCTAGGTGTCATGGGGATACATCATAAACCACCAGCCGAGACTGACCCTCTTATATCAACCGTTCCGAAAACTTCTTACTTGACGCCATTAAATCCAAGCTTGAATCAATTGAGAACCGAAATATATGGGTTACTTTGGATACTTCTTTCTGCGATTGCGTATCCGATTCCGACTGTGCTTGTACGGGTAGCCTTCATGCACTTTGATTTTCCCGTTTCGGCAGCCATGATTCTTCGCACTGGTACTCAATTTCTCTTTGCAACGATTCTTCTCTTAACGGTCATCCGTGCCTCCCCATTAGATCTATCACCACAACACCAAGCTGTATTATTTCTCCGAGGTGCTCTGGGTACCATAGCACTTGTAGCCGTTTACAAAGCTTTGACGCTTCTGCCCGCCGGTGATGTGACTGCAGTACTCGCCTTTACTCCTATCGTAACTATGCTCTTGTCCAAGTTGATACTGAAAGAAAAAGCAACTCTCTGGGATATTGCTTGTTCAATTCTTGGCATAATTGGCGTCTGGTTCATCGCATGTCCAAGAGCCGAGACAGAAAGCATGCTGGGTGTGGCGCTGGTTCTCCTCGCATCCTGCTCGGCATCATCAGCTTACATATGTGTTCGGGGGATGGGGACGAATGTGCATTTCATGCTCTGTGTGTTTGCCTTTGGTGGTATCGGCCTACTTGCGACTTTATTTCTCGGCGGATGGGAAGCAATCCACCAAATCGTCACAAACTACAAAGGTGCGGGTGTTATCCTTGTCGGATGCATAGCAGGATTCGTGGGTCAGTGTTGTGTCAATAGGGGTCTCCAGCTTTGCAGAGCCGGGGAGGCGATTATCGTGACGAATTTAGAGGTGCCTCTTTCATACTTTCTGAGCATGTGGCTTCTGGACGAAAAACCAAACCTCTTACGAATCGTTGGGTCGATGCTTGTTGTTTCTGCGGTCGTCACGGTTGGTGTGCAGCGCCTAAGAGAGCACTAACTCGGTGTTTCTCTATTCCCAAAAGCTGACTCTTGCGGAAAACCTGTCTCTGTGAAGAAGATCTGCATCTCACTCTACATTGTGCACGCATCCAAACTCATGTTTTGCTCCAACGCCTTGTACGGAATATCATATTTGTAGTTTCCGAAGAAAGCGATGTGCTTAAACTGTACGCCTTCTGTGGGCATTATGATGCTTGTTTGCCCAATAAACCCCATTGCAGACTTACTGCGAGTAATAGGGGGTGCTTTGCAGAAACCTATCCTGCAGTATCACGAAAACTGCATTACAAGCGCCCTCGTGTCCAACGGCCGCAAGACAGTCTCGTTACGCAGTCCAACAGGATTAGCAGAGAAAAGACTGTCCTCAACGCGATTACCCTTGCACCTCTGTATCGATGTTTGACTAATGTCGCACAAACTCCAGCGACCGTGTGTTCCTCCAATCGATAACACATAGATGAACAATTATTACAGACGCGCATTGATCCAATTCGGACCCGAACACTTTTGTCGCTGTATTTGTCGCGCACCTGTTCAGTGACCTAGAGTTCAATACCGGGACAAATATTTCCCAATAGGGACCCAATATCATAAATCGAAGATGAATTACTTGCTAGCAGGTTCAAACTGCATTGGTGACACTAAAGTACGTTCCGGAACTATACCAAAATACATACCGCCGTCATTGCAAATGCTTTTAGCAACCTCTATGCTCATCCTCACCCGCTTCGCCGCCTGTCCTTCTGCTGTGAGATGGATTTCGAATCTGCATGCTTCTTGCTCCTTCTCAAAAGTTAGCAATATCTTTTTATCCTTTTCGGCTGTAACTGCCAACAAACTTTCTTCTCCAGTCTCGATCACGTACACATGGTCATCTGATAGAGTACGTCGAATTGACCTTTCTACAATCGGGACGATTGAAACCCCGTGTAAATCCTACTTGAATCCGTTTTCCACAGATGCTTTGAACAAATTATTATCCCATTGAATAATATCCGCAGACATTATCACCATCCATATGTTGCGGATTTCTTCAGGTGGGTCCGCAATATATGCGTCCATCTTACGCTTCGCATCCTGAAACTCTTTCTCAATAGCTTCAGGGTCGTATCCTGTGTAGCCTATTCGGTTGTCGAGTCCCCCATTACCATATGGATGAGATCTGGCAAGCATGATAGGAGCTCCCTTTATGGATGTTGAGCCCTTCGAATGCCGGGGAAACAGCCTGGAAAGGCAAGACACGAACGCGTAGCTCTTTGCTTTCCAGATCTAGCGGCCATCAGAAGACCAAGGCGTTTTTTGTCGAGTTGTTTTGCGTCCAACCTCGACCTGCGAGGCTCGCAGATGACCCAAATGGAAACCGTCACCTTTGAGATGTTGATGGGAGATAATATCTTATGCTGCTGGCGTTTTGGAAGGAGATCAAGCGCATCGTATGGCACCTTGACATGATCGTCGCAGTAAAGGCTCATACTCAAAGCCGTCCAGAGATCAAAATCTGATCCATCAAAATTTGATGATCTCTGATCTGCGACAACACATTTGCTTTCACATGTTAATGGCTACGTGTCAGATGCAAATTGGTTGACTGGTTTAATCAGTTTGCATCTGACACGTAGCACATTGTGTTGTCTCGTATTTCGCCGTTTACCGTTGTCCGCATTGTGAATTGTCACTCACAGCCTGTGAGTCACAGGACCAGTCTTCAACTGGATGTTCTCTACCGAGTTCGCAGTCCTGCAACCCCTGTGCAGCAGAGCACGGTGGAAGTTCCACCGTGGAACGCATTGCGGCTCGTTCATGAATACACGCCCTGATAAAAAAGGGCATGACTACCACGTACATCACTTGCGGATCTTCAGAGCTTTCGCGCACTTCTTGCTCGGCAGGTTGCTCATAATCCCGCTATCTTGTGTTCGATGCAAAACATGAGATCCAACCTGATCTTAGTTTAAAGCGCAGTCCCCACCCTTCAAAACCGTTTCACAACATATTTCTGCTTCCATTCGATTCACTACACCTAGCCTTATTCACTCTCGACCTAATTCACCGATGCAGGTATGTTGCATCCTTGTCCTTGTACACAGCGTCAATCTTGAAGTGAATTCGAGCTTTAACGGAGGCTCAAAGGTAGCGTATGGCAGTCTTCATCCCTGAGGCTTTAAAAAAAGGGAAGCGAAAACTCTTCGTCTTACACATTTTCCTTTGTCTGAAGGAAGGAGCTCCAGTAGTTAATTGCATCCGGATGGCCATACCAAACCCCTCTAGAGGAGGGGGAATGCCAGATTCCTTTCAGGCATATATTTTGTGCGCCAGGCAAAAATGCTGAAGAAAGTGGTACAATACCTGTTCCATAACAGTACATAGAATGTTTGTGAAATTATGAAGTCAGCAACTGTTTTAAGAAAGAGCGGATGTTGTAGGCCAAAAAAAAAGGAACGTACCATCGCCTTCAGCCGCTTCGCATCCTATTGACTTATCAGTCAGGCAATAGCTCACTCTTGTGAACCAATCCGATTCCCAAAATCGCCACGCGCCATTGCGTTGTTCAGCGATCGAACCACCGCTGCCGACTATGTTTACATAATGCACATGGCCATGGTACGCCCCAGGATAGTTTTCGTTAACAAACTGCATATTTTTCCTGGTAACCCCTTCATCACTACGATGTGGAGTGCCGAGGCACACCAACTTCGACACAAACCGGCCACCATTCCACACGCACGATGAGCCAGATGGATACGGAGTTTCGCCGAGATAGATGCGGGCAATCCAGCCGCCGGCCGAGTGGGCAACCAAGTGAACTTGTGATGACCCAGATAGTTCTATTGCTTTCTGTACGGTGTCGTCCAATAAGCGCAGAACGGGAGTGATAGGCCGACCGCCAACGGTGGATAACCAGGTTGAAAGCTTGACCGGAACCACTCTCACATATGCATCAGGGCCAAGGGTTTCGCGGAGAACATCTGCCATGGGATAATATTCTTTGGCAGTGGCACCATACCCGGGGATTATGATGACCGGATTCAATGCCTTTTGATCGCTTTGGATACATGGCTGTAGTTGTTGGTTGAAGACATCTACTTTCCGATATTTTGACGCCACGGTCTCACACAGCGTCGGCGATAATGTTGCCCGTGAACGGACAGATACCGCATGATACGGCGGTCGTTTGCGGTGACGAGCAAGGCTCCTCTCGGCCGGGAAGAATTTTAAGCTGAGAGAAGGCTTAGTTGCAAAGCACAATGGTGTGATTCTGATCATATGAGACGGTTCTTGCCACAGCTCAAGGGAACAGTGCATCATGTCGTAAGGCTAGCAAAGGGAGCCGATAATGAGGCGGAACCTAAGGAAATGGAAGACTGGACAGTGTCTTACATGAGAAAAGGGGATGGGAGTAGATAAGTGCGGTGTGAGGGGTCGAAGAGGGTTAAAGAGACCACTGTCAGAAGGCTAGCGCTCTCTTTCTAACCTCCCCAAAGCGTTTTGCTTGACCAAGACCTGAACGGGATCCCTCCCCGATGGCATTGAATGGCATCCTCCCCTCTTGGGCCGGAGCACACAAAAGTTTCATGATCTGAACAAAAAAAGGTTTTTAATTCTTTCATTCGTTTTTGAAATATTTAAAATTATTTCAAAAACGAATGATGCCTTTTGACAATGCCCAGAGCCTCTGGGGCACAGGGCTCAAGGTGTGTGCTCAATGAGCACTGCTCATGCTCGAGGGTGTTCGCACTTTGCTGTACAACGGTACAGTACTGTACTTTCGTCGATAAATGGCGATCGCTATGTTTATAGGAATGTCGATACTGACGGTCGAGCGTGGTTTCTTACAAAGATGGACGGTTCATGGTAAAGGGCAAAGGTTGCCGCCATGCCCAGTGCGGGTCCAGTGTTGCCCATGTGAAACAATTCTTAACCTTTTATGTGCACGTGTGGTATTAGGCAATGATGCATATATCTAAGTTTTGTGAGAGGTGACGACCATTGGTCGTCCAAAGACTGTGGTTGAGGAAAGATCTATTTGCCAGTGAACTCAGGCAATTAGCAGATACGCTCAAGTAATTCTTGGAGGTTACAGATATCTTGGCTCTGTACACGTTTTCAAGCCCCGTCAAGCTAGATCCCCATCCTGTACTTCCCCGTTGTCGTGCCTTCACACCTCCGTTATGGCAAAACTGATCAATCATTGATCATGTGTTCGGCATCAACGCGGCAATCTCGCTTACTTCGAACGAGCGTTTCCACATAAACGGCCCACTGCAAACTCCAGGCGCGGAGCCCGTCGATTTTTAAGTTGCTCATTTGCTCGTTTCGCATCTCCTTCTCACAATGCGCTCCCAACCAGTTGAGTCTATTGACCCCGACTTACCGCCAACCCCAGCAAATCCGCCTTCTCCGCACGTTCTGAACCGCCTCCTATATCCCTTCGAACGCCAGCATCGGGAACGAGTGTTCGGCCTCCTCAAGGAGCCTCTGTTCCATCGACGTACGGATCTTACAATTCGTCAACACCGCGACCTCACAAATGCCCGCATGAAACGCGTACAGGAAGCTGGTTTGCTCGAGAACACAATCTCTTTACAATGCGCAGAAGGCTCCCGTCGGTATGACACTGTCATCTCCGTGCTTGCGCTGCTCGATCACTCTATCGAGGTCAAGTTTGGCGTCAGTTTTGGTTTGTTTGGAGCCACATTGTTTCGACTTGGAAGTCAGAAGCAAAAAGATTACTGGATTCCTCAGCTTGAACGCATGGAGGTATTTGGCTCTTTTGCGCTCACAGAACTTGGTCACGGTAGTAACGTGCGCGGCATAGAGACTCAAGCAACGTACCACCCAGAAACGCAACAGTTCGTGATTCATACTCCCGTGGAAACAGCACAGAAGTACTGGATCGGGGGCGCGGCAGAAAGCGCATCACACGCGGTCGTTTTCGCAAAGCTAATCATAAAGGGAGTGCAGTATGGTATTCACGTTTTCCTCGTTCGGCTACGCCGATCTGATGGCAGTATTATGCCAGGTATTCGTATCGAGGATTGCGGCGAGAAGGCAGGACTCAACGGCGTCGATAACGGTCGTATTTGGTTTACCCACGTGCGAATCCCTCGCGAAGACATGCTTTCAGGGATGAGTCAAGTCGCCCCCGATGGAACTTACTCATCGTCCATACCTTCAGCTAATGCACGTTTTGGGGCTATGTTAGCCGCTTTAACGGGAGGTCGTGTCGGAATGTGCTTTCTTGCTGTGATGAACGCAATTCTTGGCCTGTCAATAGCGATTCGATACTCATTTGTCCGACGTGCTTTTGCACCATCGCAAGATGCGCGAGAGGTTCCATTGTTATTCTATTCAAGTCAGAAAAGACAACTTATGATCCCGCTCGCTACTTCGTATGTGTACGCGTTATGTGCCAGAGACTTGACAAACGCTTGGTATCGAGCCATAGACGACGGTGAAGTTTCAAAGGAAACGCACGTCACCTCAGCTGGGTACAAGGCGTTGTTTACCTGGTTTATGCAAGACGCTTTACAAGCTGCCCGAGAAGCATGTGGCGGGCAAGGTTACAAATCAGAGAATTGGATTGCCCCTTTGAAGGCTGATCGAGATGTGATGCTGACGTTCGAGGGGGCCAATAATGTGATGATGCAGCAGGTTGGGAAGACTCTTCTAGCGGAGTTTGCCGCAGCTCTGCGAAACAAAGGTCGATACGACGACAACTCTATCTTGTCCGCGTTGAACAAAGCTCCAGGGAGTTCTGGTTCTTCTACTAGGCTAGATCCTGCATTCTTCCAATCTTCATTCTGGAGACTTGAAAAGAAGCAGGTCGAGCTCCTGGGAAGACAATACGCACAAGCAATGAGGGCCAGAAAAGGATCCGCCTTCCACGCATGGAACGATTGTTTACCTCAGGCCGAGAGCGCCGCAAGAGCCCATATGTGCCGAGTAATATATGATGCTCATCGAACGCATGTGAAGAAGACACGGGCGATGGACGTAGCCACTGCCGAAGCTCTGCAACTCTGTGGACAGCTTTGGGGGGCCGATACAATAAGAAACAACGCAGAGTTCTTACGTTTGGGATGCGTCTCCCGGGAGGACGCTACCGCAGCGGTAACGCAGATTGACAGTTTGTGCGACAGCGTAACTTCGATCGCAACGGAACTTCTTGAAGGCGCTGGAATCCCTGACCAGCTTCTAGCTCCAATAGCTATCGACTATATTGACTACAACTCAAGAGCAAGGCTCTAATCGCGTACCTACAAAAGTAGGGCGATGGGCAAGTAAGGGCACTTTCGTACTTGCTTATGCATACGTTTTGAAAGAGGCAAATCTAGCCAACGATTTCGGTTGCGAACTTTTTTTGTTTAAATGAATCTAAGCGATAAACATTGTTGCACTGCAGCACGTGGGAAACCAAAGGAATGTGAACTCGGTTCCGCGTTCGCCATTCGCCCCCCGTCTTGAACATGAAGCAAAAGCCCTGCACTCTACGCCTGCATTCGTCCGACAAATGGAATCTACGAGTACTTCCGCCCCGCCCATTATCATTCTCTCTGAGCACCACTCTTGTGTGAGCATTTCATTAGTAGGAATTGTTAGATGTTGCATTTCGCGCGTTGACCCAGAAGAAAACCCGATCCGGCCTTTTAGCATGAGCATTCAAAATTCAAACAGAGCCAGATGAAACTGTACAATGTCAGAAACAGATGTGTAGTCAACAAAGAGTAAGATGGCTGAAGAAACGAGCAGGTGATTCATCGTGTCTCCAAGTTTGGAACGACTTGAGCCGATTCGGATTCGTCATCATCATCTGTGGTCTTTAATCTCACAAATCGACCCTTGACTCTCGGTCGCGCGTCAGCTAACTTCTTCCGGCAATCGTATCTGATTAATTTGCCGAATCGCCTTTCTCGCCTCTTCTGTCTAAACCGCACAAGTGCAGCCTCTCTGGTTTTCTTCTTGAATTCTCTAATCAGCTCCTGCTTCTCATTCTCCACACGTGCTTTCCTCTCGGAAGGAGATTCCTGCTTCGCAGGCACAACTCTCGGCGGTACTAATGTCTGAGGAGGGTGCATCATCATGCCTGGTTGTGGCATCATTGGCTGACCACCGGGGAAAACCATCATACCAGGAGGGGGGAACATGCCAGGGGGTGGGGCCATCATCATCGGTGCATGCTGTCCAAGGACCATCATACCGGGAGGTGGTTGCGCGTGAGGAATGAAGAACGGGTGCATCTGTGGTTGTGGTGGATGCTGCCCGTTCTTCTGCGCTGGCGCCCTCTGATCGGTGCTCGACTGCTCCGGTGACTTATTCTTCGTATTTGCAGAGTTTCTGTCATGATGATCGGGAACTTTGGCGTCGCTTGGACTAGACGAAGCACTCGGGCCAGCACTAGGATGTGTGCTCTCCGTATGAGACGGCTCCGTGTTGTTCTTTCTGGGTGGGGTAGACTCCACCTGTGCGCCAGTGTTTGCAACAACTTGCATAGTGTACTGCGGAGAATTATCTTTCTCGGGATCCTTTCGCTCTGCATCAGCACTTGAATGGTGATGAGGCGACGGGCCTGGTGCGACATAACTCGGCATATTCATGAATTCCCTTCGCACTGCTTCCCGAGCGGCGGCTGCGAGGAAAGGCGTCCTCTGCATCGGATCAGATGCATTTGGCGACGGCAGGACGGCATTTTGCGCTGGGCCTGGGGAGAAGGAGGGCAGCAACGACGGAGAAGGTGGAACCAGGCCTGGCGTGGTTGTAGCGTTCAGAAACGGGGTGAGACCGGAAGCAGGCTTTCGCGAAAGCAAGGCAGGTGTAGCGAAAGCACTCTCCGGGTGTGGGCTGAACAGGCTCTGAAAGGAGCTCTTTATCCCGGCTCTGTCGAGCTGTGACATGAACGGAGTGGCCGAAAACGGCCCTTTTGGTGTGGCATCTGGAGCAGCCCCCAAGGCAGCGGGGGTCAACGCGGGCGGAGCCGACGACGTGGCAACGGCTGCGGAATGCAAAGGCGTGGGCGACGCGCCTGGAACAGCAGGCGTAAGCGTGGTACGTAGTGCGCGCGTGGGTGTGGCAGCGCTCCAGTGACCGCGGGCGAGATCGGGCGACTGCAAAAACTCCATGGAGAAGAAGTCGGAACGGCGCGTAGAGCTACCTGAGACTGCGGCGCTTGTGGTGCGGGTGGCGGCGCGTGCGGCTAACGACAACTGCGAGACGGTGGTGCGATGCTCGCACAAGTGAAAAGAGGTGCAGAGAACGTTTCCTCTTCTTACGAATCGCGGCGTGTGGCTGCTTGCTTGCGGCGGCGGAACGACGTGCGGCGAAGGAGCGCCCTGTTTTGCACGTTTGGTGCAGTTTTTGTGATTTTTTTGCGCGTGTGGAACTTGCGGTTCGGATGCAAAATCAGTGCACGCTGCGCGAATGTGCGCCGCCCGTGCATCAACGGGTGGCCGGAAAGATCCGACGTGGAAACGATCGGACCAATCATTGCGCGGCCAAGGCAGATATTTGTGGGCTGCACGAAGTCGCTGTGACGGTTGGCGCCACCTGTATGACGGTTTTGCTCCCCCTCGGCAACTGATAGAGGCACGCTTGTGTGGTGCGCACAGGCCGCCTCGAGATACCTCGAGATCGCGCGCTGCGATTGGCGTGCGAGTACGGGATATTTGTATGGATATTTAACTGCTTTTTGCATATTCAATGCGCCGTGATGTTTTTGGAAAAGGTGTCTCGTATAACTCATGAACCAAATACTTGAATCGAGAAAAGGTCCATGTCCTGCAGAATAGCCTCACTCTAGATCCCCTTGCACCAACGTGATAATTAATTATGATAACCATGCGCAGAAAACATAGTGATGATTAAGGTTCATAGCTTTCTGTGACTCCGTCAGCCTCTGAGAAATAGATTAATCTGTTTCTCGCAATTGAACAATGCATGAGACTGCCTGCAGAAGGAGACTTCTCGGTCAAATGAGTTGGCAGTCCTACAAGTTTAGAACACGGGACAGAGGCAATACATTTTAGCCTTTCAACTAAACGATTTGCTGTAGAATGCAAGGAGTCCTTCCAGGGCTGAAACCAATAAAATTGCAATTTATTGCTCCCTAAAATGCAATAAGCCATATTTGTATCTATTTGCCTTTTATTCTGCAATATGTATTGCAATGATAACCTCAATCTTCATTAAGGTTTGCAATAACCGACTCGTTTTGCAATATACTTGCAATAACCATCTCCAAAAGGAAACTTATATGTACAGCAAAATGCAGATGCAGAACACACACAAACTCCATATAGGAATGTAAACCAGGGCTGCAAGTTGCAGCCTGCACCCAATAAAATTGCAATGTATTGCTCCTCAAAACGCAATAAGCAATTTGTATCTATTAGTCTTCAATCTGCAATAAGTATTGCAATAGTAATTCCCTTCATTTGCAATACGATTTTCAATAACCAAATGGCTTTGCAATATACTTGCAATAGCCATCTAGGAAGAAAATCTTAAAACGGCAGCAAAATGATGGTTTGTTTGAGACTTTGAATCGTATTTTTACACAATACAGAAGTAGAGTTGTCTTCTTTCATCCCTGGTAACGATCGAACGCTTGACATAGTTCATCAAGGACATCTCTATCAAACTATTCTCAAAAAACTAATTTAGAAACAGTACAGTCGCGAATTTAAAGATTCTTGTAAGAAAACAAATATTATATTTCTAATTCTGTTGAGGGTTTCCACAGGTTATGAATAACTTCCAACTTCATATAAACATTCAATGCTGTGAAAGAAACAAAAGCAACACATTTCAATTCAGTTTGATATCTTTTTTCAGAAATCAATCTTTACCCAATATTAAAAGAGAATACAACATAAATTTAAATTTGAGTTAAGACTGCAATGTGAATTGCAATAAGTTATATGATTCGTAATGTGCAATATTTATGGCATATTGGTATATATTGCAGTTAGTAATTTATTGCAGGACAGTGCCGATGCAGAACCCGTCCATTCTACTAAACTGAGATACATATTCAACCAAAACTCCAGCAAGAGCTAATCTTTACAAAAAATATCTATTTTTGCTATACTGCATGTCGCATATCTGATTCTTTTATACCTTCTCAAGCAATTCAAGCCACTAATTTTCTCCTGTAGCTACGGATGACAATATAAACTTCGATATAATTCACTAACGATTCTCTTTATCAAATCAAACTTCGACCAGGATTTACCTAAAACCACAAACATAGGCATTGAAAGCTGAACAACAGCAAACTATCTTTTTTACTCTTTTAAAGACTCTCTCCTCCGTCATCGTGCTCACGAGACACAGTACAGTAAAAGTGATCCCTCTAGACATGTAAACACCATTTTAGAAAACAGGAAAACGGTGCGGGTGGTGACAACCCACGTGCTCGAGAGTACCAGCCTAGAAAGGCAGAACAAACCAATAGGTGTAGCTCAGTGGTTTGTAAAAGAAAC
>JASCIV010000593.1:0-16056 GCA_030374735.1 Gracilaria caudata
CATGGAGTTGAGAACACTGCGCGTGGCGAGTACTCCGAGGGTTCAGTCCCTCTGAACTAACGAGCAAGCGGTACACATCAGCATGCCGAAGTGAGGTGTCCTCGACACGGAGTTGCTCAGTCGTTTTCATAGTCGCACTTCTCCTGTGTGGCGGTGCTGCTGTTCCACCTCGTGCTACATCTCGGTATTTATTTCCCTGTATTCTGTATACGGTTTATAGCAATACGTCGTGAGGCTAGTATTAAACATTTCTCACAGGTGGCTCGCATGGAGCGCTGGAAAGCCGTCCAGAACCGGCCAGCTCGGTTGGCGCAAAAAGCTTTACCCTAGGCGAGCCGGTACATATTGATGTCGCAGAACTCTCGAGAAACCATGAAGAGAGTTGTGTTCGTGAACTATGCAGTTGCTCTCCGGGTCACTGCCAAAAGCCAAGCTCCGCATCATCCCCATCACTTGCGCCCCAATGCCCTCCCTCACTTTGCGCCTGACGCTACTACTGTTGCGCACAATATTCTCCATTCCCGTTCATCAAGTACTTGCTCAACAAGTTTTAGTCAATTACGATGATCTCAACAGAATGTTTGGCAGGCAGCATCCACTTTGGCCACCGCAAATAAACCCTCCACCTTCAAACATCACCGGTCTTACTTATGACTACTGCTACGGTACTGGGGACTGTGTTGCTCCGCGTATGTGTGAGAACTGTGCGTCTCCTCCGTGCAGATGCCGACAGCAGCTCGACAAAAGCGGATGTGCATCTTCGAGGGATTGCGACTGTGGAGAAACCTGTGCATGGGCTCCATACGTGAGCTTAACATCGGGAGAGTGTATCTCTTCCCGCGCACATGGGAAGCTCGCTCTTCCTCTCCTACACGATCCTATTGATTCCGTGCAGCCTCTGGTTGGTTTTGGTCTTACAGGCGATCGATGCTTTTCACTCTCGGATTGCCGTGGCGAGCGAATCTGTCTCGGTCACACCACTGTTATTCCGAACGGTCTTCAAAACGTCTCTCTCTGCCAGTTATCTTTCTTTCCATGCACTTGTACCCCCGTCAAATTTGTTGAATGTTCTGCCACTTCTGACTGCGTCTCTTCCGAAGAAATTTGTGCCTCTGTGGTCTTTGAGACGAGGAATACTTACTCGTATTCTACTCAGGATGAATCTCAAACAATGAGACTCCTCTCGCTCTGTATGTCCCCCACTCTTCGTGAACACGAACATGTCGTTCCTGTTTCAAGTCTATCGGTGATGAACAATGTCTCCAGCTCCCAATTGCACGCATCCAACACCCTGTGCCGTTTGACCCAACCGTATTGCAACCATTCTTGAACGTGTCGCCGGATACGCCGCCTTTCTCTGTTTCTACTTTGTCCGTTTTCAATTCTTTCACCAGTAATGAGCTTGGAAACGACTTCATCGGAGGCATTCTGTCTCTCATCGTGGTTGCTAACCTGCACAGGATTTCTTTCCCGGGATACATCACCATGGGTACTCATCTTACATCATATTCTCACGACTGGCCTCTTTGCGGAACGTTTTTCGCCTTTTCAAGAGACGGGAGCCTTTCGCCAACCACAGACGAATCCGGGAGCTCAACAAGTGCAAAGGATACAATCCCAGAGTAATTCTGTTCCCTATCCTGGCGCTAGCAGTTTTGTACGTAGCCGAATTCGTCACAATCATTGCGGGGACGCAGGTACGCTCAGAATCCTTTGCCGAACAAAACTTCGATCCGAAAATAGCTGCTGTGGGGGGTGCACAACGGCCACGTAGAGTGGACGGCTTCAAGAGCGATTGTGATGACTTTTTCGTGTCCACAAGAGGGCTGTTCGAATCTGGAAAGGTGCTCAAATGTGTTTCAGAAATGGATGGTTTTCTTTCACAGTCCAGAGCCGAAGCATTAATCATGCTGCGTGCGGAATACTTTTCGGGACGAACAATTTTCGAAATCTTTTCAAGTAACGGGAGTTTTATGGGCGTCGAGCTTTCTACTTTTGTGCGCTCAAAAAGTGGAATGAATATGAGAACGATGCCATTCCGTCCCGATCTTTTAAGCGAACAGGCACGTAATCATCTGTTAAACAGCATTTTGAACGGCGTACGGCGTAGATTGGAGTACAGCGAATTAGATGCGCGTCATGCTTTATGCGGAGGATGGCAGTTTCTAGCTTCAGAAGAAGTTGCGGAATCTATGGTTTTCGGGCACTTTCATGAATGGAACGATTCCGTGGAGATCATTGGAACGGCACTCAAGGCAGAACTGCGAAACATGGATCTGGTTCTTAACAGCACTGGTAAACCATGGGTGTTCACAGGGCCGTATACGTTTGAACAGAAGAACCCGGAAATAGCTGTGGTGAAACAGTACCGTATTGCAAATGGGTGGTTGGTGATAGCTCTCGTGCTTGCAACTGCGATTCAATTTGTAGTGAACTCGAGAGTGACTCATTTTGATGAAGTAGCGTTTGTGGCCATGAAGGAATTGATGGGAGACGACTGCGTGCTTGGACCGCTTGTGACTGATGGCATGGTTGGGGCGGAGGTGGATCTACGGGAAGGAGATAGCGTGGTGTCGCAAGAAGCCCAACAACAACAAGGTTCTAATGAGGTGAAAGATGAAAGAAAGTAAAGTGGGACCATAATGAGCACTTTGGAGCGGGCTCCTACCGGCTATGGTTCTCCCAGTTCTTTCTCGTTAATTTTGTAAATGTGATAAACTACCAAATCCATGTTTCAGACTTTACCGGAAATCAAAGCTTCATCGTGGCTTATTTGCATACTGTCTTCTCCTCAACGACACTTATGGGCAACCTTGAACCATGACACACCTGTACGGATACAGAAGATTTTGCTGTGAAGCGTACAAAATTCGAGCTCATATATCCCTCTATCGTTAGCTTATACCAACAGCATCTGTTGTTCTGCCAGAAGGGCACGCATCTTAAAGCTTCTTGGTGTATATTTTTAAGTTGAGATACATTACGGAGGCCACTGAATGACAAACGTTGAGGGTTTCTGTAAAATGGGACTCATATAAACGTGAACTGAGCTAATGCCAATCGACAAAAGTATCATAATATTATTAATATGAATTGAGCTTTGCTGATAGGACTACAGCTCCAGGATCGCTCGCTCCTCTTTCGACATACGCCGTACCTGCTTTGATGTAAGAAAACAAGATCCTCGTCGGACGAAAAGAAAAGTGGTGGCAGCCAAATTTCTATTTGAAGGTCGGGAAAGCGAATTAAAAATACAAATTTTGTACCGTTGCAACCCTTCGAATTTGGCACGGCGCGCCGCTCGTGATGTGCACGTATTACAGCGAAGCAAGTAACCCACTCGGTAAAGTCTTCATTGAGTCGATATCCACCGCCATGTTGCCGCCGCGGAGGCGCATCGTTTCCATTTGTACGAAGGTAAAGCCGCAGTATCTGAGCATGTCGACAGCGCGCGCTTCGTTTCAACCTTGAGTGCTTGCAGTTCCCGCTACAGATGTATGCTGCACTGCGCGTAAATATTGTCTGCATGGGTGTGATGCTGCTCTCGGGGGCTGCTCCGTCTCCGCGTTCTATTTCTCTGTAGAATCTTATACAGGTCATGACAATGCGCCGTAGGTTTTCTTTTATTTTATAAATTAGTTTAAGAACTCTTCGCTGAAATGGTGCGTGTAGTTAGAACTGACCCTGGGCCAGCTTCGTTGGAACCAAAACGCTGTGCTCCAAAGCGACTGGACCGGTGCGGCCATTGTAGCCCTCTCGACAGACCGTCAACATCGCAGCTCCACGCTTTCCACGTCATTCTTGCCACAATGCTCTCCTTCACTTTGGGCCAAACGTTAGTAATCTTGTACCTACAGTAGGTATTCTCCATTCCCGTGCACGGTCAGTTCGGTAACCGGACCGTATGATGAACGCGGTAAAGCATTTTCCTCCTTGGTCTTATCCTAACTCTGATTACATCATAATTAAACAAGAACACTGACTGTATTTTATAAAATTTCTACCACGGTACAAATTGCTCGTTGTTGCAGATTTTTACAAGTCTTGAACACGATAGAGAAATTGTCAAAGAAAAAAAATCAGTGTGGAAGATGATCATCTCTATAATGCTCGCGTGTAGCGCGGCCGCTGACACCTGTTGTTGCCAGTGCGTGAGCCACTTCGCGAACAGCTCCGTGCATTGTGTGTCCAGGGAGTAACCCTTTGCCTGTGGCTCTCATGATGATGATGATGCTCCCAAATATCGAACACGCGGTATTGCGGCAAGCCCTCAAACTGCACACCATTCGGCGTTGATATTTGACACCGGACCAGCCGTCGCTTGTTGGCGCGCCCTGTTGCCGTCGAATTCCTGGATTGCTCTCAACAGCTTCAGAGCACATGCGATAATGCTCTCCTTGGTGGGAGGGCCCCAATGGGAATGCACCAACGCCATTGCATTGTCGCTTAAACCCTTATCTGTACGTGGAGGGCTCAATTAATTCGCCCCATGACAAACCCCCATACATACGTGCTGGTATGGCCTAACTTTTGGCCTTACTCGTACCTCTTTAAACGCCGCCACTGTATAATGTTACCGTCATATCAGTGCCTGCGATCTTGTCATCGTTGCCAATGTGCTGACAATCACCTTCAGTAATGTTACAAAGCTCTACCCAACGGAAGCGCTCTTATGCCGGGCATCTTCGTACGGCATCACCCGGATACGGACGTTGGCCTTCTCTTCTCTTCGTACTCAATCATCTGCCAACGATTGTATCGCTCAATTTTGTGTGCCTACAAGCTCAACGCACCAGAACGCCTCTCATCCCACCATTTGTTACAAAACCGCAATGGCTAAGCGCACTGTCGGCGTACTTTTGTTTCTGGCCATTCATCTCACTGTTCTGCAAGTGCGATGTTCTCCTCTCTCTCGCACAACCACACTCACTCCGCCCGAGGTAAGTGCCTACGCAGCAAATGGTGACGGAAAGCAGCTCCTTCGAAATGGAGTCTGGACCCGTGGTCTCGGTCGCGATATCGCTCACACACTCTCTTCACCGATCATGATAACGTGCAACCGAGAGGTATGTGTATCACAAGATCAAAGACAATACGCTTGCAACGCTGCCAAGCCACACAACGACCAAACACTGCTACTGATGTTTGCAGAACGCGAAGATGATGTCACTTCCGTGGCAAGGTACACGGCAAGTATTCCCAAATCGGAAGGAACAGCAACTCCAGTCGAATGGACGTCTACCCACAATGACATTGTGCCAACAACATGCACCCGTTTCGTCGCTACATCTCGCCTTTCGTTGGCACCTCCCGATGTAAGTGGCGGCGATGATATTGCAGACCAGGTGCTGAACACGGCGCCCTCGGCTGACGTTGTAGGTTCGGTGAACGGAAGCGCGTTTGGCGTCTTTGGTATTCTCAACCCTTCTGATTTTGCTCAGGTTGGAGTACCGTTTGGAACTTGTTGCTTTGCTTGCCCCAGGTTGAATTCAAGAAGGCCTCCTAGCTTTTCTTGTTGCCGTGCGTGCTCTTTCCGCTGACGAGGATCGATGGCGCGGAGACGTTTGGGAAGAAGTGCGCTTGGGTCTCGCAAGCGGTAGTTTTCAATGGCCAGAGCTCATCCAAGGCGGGTGACATGGTGGATACATGTGTTTCGCGTCAGCTTCAAAGTGAAGCGACCACATTTTGGAACTGGCGTAGTAATGCTTCTGTTTTGGCTCACCTTTACGCTTCGCCGTGAGCTTGAAGTCAAGAAACTTAAGTGCAACGCTTTTGGCTCAATAAAGCCATCCAGACAAGTAGGTGCATCTGCAGATACGCCAGTTGGGCAAGGCACGCAAAAGCACTACCTTTGTAGTTGTAGGTGTTGCTTCAAGAATAAACCGCTCCAGGCGCAACTGTGCGTTCGAATTCGAAGAAGGCGTGCCTTCGGGGATTTCCCGAACGTGGATTCAAGGCTTTGTTGATCCATGTTACATTTTTGATTTTGGTCAAATGTGTTTCGTTTTTGGTGGTCAATTTGACTGGCTCTTTATGTGTTATAAGAAGAGCCAATTAGAGCGCATATGTGCGAACTTCACACATGACAAGGTTGTTTATTGGTTCGAGTCAAGAGATGATTGAATGAATGTTGTAGCGTTTTGCTTATGTGTATTGAGCAAAAAAACACTTGGCAAAATTACAACCAACTGTTCCCGTCAATTACGCCATTCTAACCAATCATATTCGTACCTCGTGTATATTGAGCTATACGTAAGCCTCCCGCTTCAAAAGGGTTTTGAGATTTAATTTGTAACGGCACCATTCCTACGTAAAGCTCATAAAATATAAGAACTCGGATAAGACAGGATGTGTGATGTGCACATTATTCTTTGAGTTTAAGCAAAAGATACTGATCATCTCGCAGCGAAATTGAGGCTCTTTTGCGAGCTAGAGAAGTTGTGTACAACTTAATGACCAATCTGACTGACTACTTTTAAAAACTTGTTATCAGTCAGAAGAGCGGGCGTGGTGACTACTTTTCTCTAGTAATGCAGTTCGAAGTCAGTGCGAATGAACAACGTTTAACGTTGGCTTTTTGAAATTGAGATTCGGACTGAGTCGCAAAGCGGAATGGATTTGTATGATTGACCACCTTAGCTGAGGGTTGAAGTGATGGATCACGGAGTAGAATACGGTTTTCCTTCTATGGGATTATGTGTGTATGGGTTGTGATGAGTTGATAGTTCAAGTTTGTGGCGGGGACCCCGGCCACTTTGCTTTTTGATTGCCGTGCTGTTACGGTGGATTCGCGAGAACTTGCACACTCACCATTAACTCGCGAAATTCATCGATGCTACAGGACAGACTGGGTTCTAAAGGTTTATTAAAAGACATTCAGTTCAGGTGGCTCCTAACGCAGGACAGGATCCACACCTGCTTCGCCGTTTAAGCCTCTCTCCTCCAAAAAATTAGAAGTGTTTCATAAATGGTGGCGGTTTGCCCATTTTGTGTGTTCATGGTTCGAGAGCACGTGTCCCATATTGGCCCTGCCCCGCGGTAGCATTGTTGTGCTCGTAAGCACGAACTGCATTGTCTGCCCATACTGCACTTTAGCTTTCTCTTTGTAATATTGGCAACATAGCTTCTCTAATTCTGACACTGACGGATCTGTCAATTGTTGGCGCGCTCTGTTGCCGTCAAGTCTCTGAATCGCTCTCAACAGCCTCAGAGCGGAATGCGAGTTGCTCCTCTTGCGCGAATGCCCAACGGTAAACGCCCAGCACCATTGCATTGCTGTTTCAACCCTTATCTTTACGACGAGAAAGCTGAAACAAGAGGCCTCAATTAAATTTCGCGCGTCGTCAAAAACGCAAACACACGTGCCTTTCTTACTTCTTTTGGCCTCACTCATACATGCTCAAACGCTGGTAGACCTGTGTTCATTGCATTCCTGATAAAGTACAAAGCTCTAGAACGGTGGCACTTGTATCTCGGGTACAAAAGTACCTTCATACCGTACCGTACCCGATGCAGATGTCGGCCTTCTGTTGTCTTCGCAGTTCTCAAGCATCTACCATCGATTGTACATCCCAATTTTGTGTGCACACAAGCTCAACGCACTAGAACGACTCTCATCCCCCCATTTTTTTGAACAACGCAATGGATATGCGCACTTTCGGGTTGCTTCTCTTTCTGACCATTCACCTGACCATTCTACAAGTGCGATGTTCTCCCATCTCTCGCACAACCACACTCACCCCGCCCAAGATGCATGGCAACGCAGCAAATGATGATGGAAGGCAGCTCCTTCGAAATGAAGTCTGGACCCGTGGCATCCCTCACACACACTCGTCACCGATCATGATAACGTGCAACCGAGAAGTATGTGTATCACAAGATCAAAGACAATACGCTTGCAACGCTGCCAAGCCACACAACGACCAAACACTGCTGCTGATGTTTGCAGAACGCGAAGATGATGTCACTTCCGTGGCAAGGTACACGGCAAGCATTCCCAAATCGGAGGGAACAGCCATTCCAGTCGAATGGACGTCTACTCACAATGACATTGTGCCAACAACATGCGTCCGTCTCGTCGCTACAACTCGAGTTTCATCAGCTGCTTCCGACCAAAGTAGCAGCAATGACCCTGCGGGAACCATGTTGGAAACAGACGCGCCGACTGACGGTGAAGGTTCACCGAATGGCGGCCGAGTTGGGGCTACTGATCTTGGGGGCCTTCCTCCTATTCAGGCGATTGGATCGCCGTTTGGAATTTGTTGCGAGGCTTGCCCCATCTTGAATGAAGATACGCCGGCTAGCTTGTCTTGTTGCAAGGGGTGCTCCTTTCTCTAACTAGACAACTTAGCCACTTGGTTTGGTCCATCATCCTGAGCAATGGGGTAAAGACTTTGGGAAAGATGTGTGTATGCGTACTGAAAGCCAACGCTTGTGACATGGTCATCACATGTGTATTATTGAAAGAGAAAGCTTCGACGAGTAAGTTGGCGCGTGATGTCTTTATGCTCCTCCTTTGTTCTTATGCCACGAGTAAAGGCCCTCCTGTCGTCAATGTCGTTTTATTGTGCACAACTTAATTGTCTCTATGGAACCAACAATGGTATTACACATAGTCTTTTGTGGGCTTCTCCTGTCTTTGTTTCTTTCTCGTGAGGATTGCCACGTCAATGGATGGGTTCCCTATACAAAGACTGTGACTCGTCCGCCACCATCTCCTCATGTCATCTACATTCAACCCATCGCGTTTCGCGCGAATTTCTTCCCCCACCTTTCTCCGTCTTGTACCATGGACGGCCTTGGTCAGTGGTGCACTGTTCTAAAAGACTCACTTCAGAAGCTGCAACAAGTTGCGGAAGAAATCGACGCTGCGCAAAAAACAAGTTTGCCCCACAATGACGCTCAAGATCAAATTTATACGACGCAGAACATGCCACGAGTGAACCAGATGATGAGCCGTCTGAACGTTTCATCCAAGCAACAACAGCGGAAAGGGTTTCCAACCGCTCAACAAGAGCAGAAAATGAAAACGCCGAATTCTACAACTTCAGAGGAGGATGAAGAAGCGAAGTCATTTATAATAGCCACTCACAAAGAGATGTGGACAAATGTTCTCGCTCCCACTCAAATTCAGACACCGATCATCAACTTGTTGGACTCAGGTACTGTAGAAACATACTGGGGCTGTGTGGATCATTTTCTGCTTCTCAACCAGAATGTACCCGGCTTCCCCAAACACTCAAGCCAGAAAGAAAAACTGCGCTTTCTGGAAAGGCAAAGTAGTGAGACATCATATGTTGAGGACGTTAAAGTTCAGTGTGAGATAGTTCGAGGTGAAATGTCATGCATAAGAGAAATATATCCAAGTTATCAAGTAATGTTGAAGAAGTGTCGGCAGAATATGGAAAAACAAAATGCGCTATTGAATCAAACCAAACATATGCAATCGCGGTTCCAAGCAGAACAACACCAGGGCGATGCAATGATGAGGAGGCTCGAGGAAAGTATGACGCAGATGAGTCAAATGACCGGCGACACCCCTTTGTATTACAAGCATGGCATACCTCATTTACGGTGGATTTACCTTTTGAAAGTGCCTTTTGCTGGAAACAGAGTTGTACCAGTTGATATACTGTGATCGAGCTTTGAGAGGGCATTGAGATACTAGTGTGATATCCTTTTTCTCCTATTCTCTTATTTCAGTAATTCTCGTGCCCCAAAGCACGAGTAACGACATCGTATTTGTTAAGAGCATAAAGGCATCTAGAGTGAGCCCAGGCTCACTCTTTATGCCATACTGACTATTTCGCTACTTCTACAAGTCATAGTCACCACTTTTCTAAAATCTCTAGTCATATTCCTTCAAAAATTAATCAAAAAATAGGTTGATGACTACTCTCTTTTGCTTGTATAGTTAGTCAAACCCAGTTTTTGTCAATATGACTAGTCACAAATACGGCCCTGGTGCTCACTGAGCAGGGAGCAACAATGACATTACGCATACATATTTGTTGGCCGGAAGTGTATGAAGTTTTGTCATTTGCCAGTCCTGCCGGGATTCGCCCGTCTAACCGGTTGAACGCTGACACTGAACATCGTGATAATGGGAGCAACATCACTCCAAATAAAGCCCCGTCCTCATGCCTCACGACCAAATCTCTACGGCCAACTCAGACGCGTTTCCTCTCACATCTTTCTCCATCCCCGTCTCCCCGCCGTTGCATACAATGAGCCGCATTGATCAATTGAACAGTGTACTCGAAGACTCGCTTCAAACGCTGCAAAAAGCTGTCCAAGAAATGGTTTCTGCTCAGACCGATTCGTCGCAGATCAATAATGTTCAAAAGGGCATTCCCACCGCGCATGAACTTGCACAAGTGAAGAAAATGATGAGCGCTTTGAATGTTTCTTCCAAACAACCACCGCGTGAAGCGAGTTCACCCAATGAAGCTGAAGAAAACGCGAAACCATCGAACCCGAGCACCGGGTGTGACACCAGAGCAAAGGAGAATCAGAAAGCGAAGTCTTTTATTATCGCTACACACAAAGAGATGTGCACGGCTGTACTGGCTAACACTGAAGCTCAGTCTCCGATCATCAACTTGGTGGACTCGGGTGTTGTGGAGACATACTGGGGCTGTGTGGATGACTTGCTACTTTTCGCTCAGAATGAAACGGGCTTTCCGACACAATCAAGCGAGGAAGAGCAACTGCGTTTTCTAGAAAAGCGTTGTGTCGAGACATCATCTCGCGATGGCATTAAAGTTCAGTGTGAGATAACTCGAGGGCCATTGATATGCATAAGGGAAAGCTATCCAAGTTATCAAACAATGTTGAAGATGCGCCGCGAAGACATGGAACACGTATCTGCGCAACTGAAACAGAAGCAGCAGAAGATGGCCCAGCAGGATATGGAGATGCAGAGGCAGCAAGTTGAACTGCAACTTCTGGAGCAGCAGCGGAATGCAATCCTCAGCAATCACCAGCAAAATGTGACGCGCTCTATGCAAATGGCCGGCGCGACTCCTATGTATTATCAGGACGGTGTGCCTCATTACGGCGGATTTAGTTTCTAGAATGCGTTTTTGTCGTTTGAGCACCTCGAGTTTGCTTTTTCGTCACTGTCGGTGGGATGATTGAAAGCAGCACTTGGAAGGATCGAAGTAGTTATTGTATTTCATCATACTGTGGGCTTGGTGAATGCGACGGAGATACATAGCATTATGTGTTGAATAGCAGACGTGGTGAGGCAAATGATCTGTCAACCAGATAACACAAAACTTTGAGTTGACCCAAGCCAGGTTTTTGAATACCGTGATCGACTCGTAGGCTGTTAGGTCACAGTAGTTAGCTTAATCTCCCAGATAGACAGACTGCTACGATCTACATGAATAGAGCGTCATACGACCTTCCCCCTCCGATCTGGAGACGGTCGGGCTTTTTCCATCTTCAGGATATCACATTGACACTGAGATGGCCTACCGATAATGGCATTGCCCCAATAACCTGCACCCGTCTCGTCGCGACGACTCGGGTTCCATCGGCTTCTCCCGAAACCGGCGATGACGTGGCTGATTCCGTGTCGCACACGGGCAGAGTGTTGGCTGACACTGTAAAGGTTACGACCATGGGTTCGGACGGGCGTCTGGCACTTGTTGCCGTCCGTGCTTGAATAGAAATATGCCACTTGGCATGCCTTGTTGAGAAAATTATACTGTTTTGGCAATCAATTCTTTCCTTACAGTACATTTGAATTTCAAAATAAGGAATGCTTACACCATTCAAATCATTGGATTGGAGTCATTCAAATTTAAATGGCGCTGAGATGTTTGAATTGGAAGCCACACAAACGAGCCCGAGCTCGCTCGACCTCCCAAATCCTCACTGCCGTTTTCGCTCAACTTTATTACATTTGTTCACACATCCCCACCCAGCCTGAGAGGTCTTCAAACGCCTCTCGTTTTCTCCCCGATCCTGTGCTGTACTTGTGGAAAAATCAAGCTCGGTACAAAGAGGTAGCGATCTTGTGAGTTCTTCATTCACTCTTCCTACCATGGGTACATTAAAATCCCCCGCGACTCCTTTACCACATCACACACATCTACATCTACAAGAGTAAGCTTAGTATTAGCCTACATCAATCTGGAAACCTTAGGTTTCCCAAGTTGGCGATGCAAAGTTCTGTCAGGATTGGTTCGCAAGTCTGGAAACGAGCTCATAACCAGCCTTTCAAAAGTATTGTAATATTATCGATTTCTGGCTCATGTACAGAGGGTAAACACGAACATCCCTCTTGGCCTTAGTTCAATCTCTAAAAATGGATCATTTTTTTAAGAGTCTGAAAGGTATTATAGTAATACCTATCCTTAATGAAACAAATCCTCAACGCTGGTAATCAAAGTAGTTTGCCACGCACCACTAGTTGACCGCTAGTTGACCTGTTGACCATCTCCTCTCATCTTTCTATATTTTAATATTTAAAAGAAAATCTCATACGATTCTGATTGCTTTTGTTGAAATCCGTATATTATTGCCTTGCAGTTTTCTTAAAATTATGTGTGCATCGACATCAATCAAATTAATCAAGCAGTTGCTTAACTGTAACGAATAAATTAAGCTTGTCAATCTTCATATTTACTTTAAGATGTTAGTTTATATTTTAAAAGGAATGTGGATTGTTTGAACGTTTAGCATAACATTGCCAGTTAGGTACCACTGGATTCACATCTTGCAGTTATCAGTAATGCTACATGCAATTGAAAAAGAAGGGATTGCTCTCAGATATTATGAAACAGCTAGAAGCGGGCCCGAGTTCGAGCCCGCTAAAGCTCTTCAAGCTCGAAGAGCTTTTTTTTATTGGCTTCGACTGTTTTGGAGAGAACACCATAATCTGTTCAAGAAACCACGGGCTCACGCTTCTCAGTCCGAGGCAACTGTAGGGCGAAGACAGAGAACGATGAGGACTGTAACATATACCAACGAGTAGGGGCCCAACTCTTTTCACCAGTTTCTTTTTTTTAAGGACTCATAGACGATATGTTCAAAAAGCATTTCCGCTGCATTTCCGATTCTGTTAATGCTCTTGAGTGGTGATATGTGTCACCTATTTGAGCTTGTTTGATTCTTACGTAAACTAGAATGTCCCATACAACCAAAGCAAGTTGCGTAGAGCCCCAGCAGGACTATCTTACGATGTCGTTCCAGCCCGAGCTCTACGAATGATGTTCTCTAACGTCCATTCTCATAAATTTCTTCCCTACAAAGACGACTTCAGTGTACCTGATAATGGCTTGCATATCGTTTAGCACTTCAAGGTGAATGCAATCGAAGGGAAGTTCACAATTCAGAAAAGTAGCAAGAGGAGCGACAGTTAGGAGTCAGGTCATGCGACGAGGTATCCTGCAACGGACACAGTTTATGTGTTTGGAATGTTCTATGGCGCGACAGAGGTGTTGAAGACACTGGATGTGGTTTCAGACTCTCAGTATGCAGCCGCAACGGTGAATACAAGGATTGAACTTTATATAAAAACTAGCAGACATTAGTGTTATGAATAAGGATCCTTTACGTACCTGTGGCAAACTGTGAAAAGAAGAACATTTTTATTGCTGGCTGTGGATTGCATACCGAAACAGGTGATATAATGGGAAGAATTTGATGCGGGAAACGTTTGGTGTACACTCAAGAGATTCTTGTTCACATACGGAGCTCATTCTCAGTTGCTCGTGGATAAAGTACCTGCAACATTGACGAGTGGAATGCGTTTGCAGGGAAGAGATGATAGTTTTCACATTGGCACGAAGAGCGCTGTCAGTGCCGTATCAGTCGTCTTATGCTACATCTGTGACATCTGAAGGGGGAACCAAAAGGAGGCTTGTGCCGGTGGCCGAGAGAACATCTGCAGCGTTGATGGAATCGACTAGCATGATGGAGAGGGTTAGACGACAACATTGCCCCTCTGGCCTTGGGGTAATGCGCTTGGCTCCACGCAAGCTGGGCTGATTCCGCAGGGCTTTCCAACTTCACGCACCACGCACCACGAGCGAGAGGACTTGTATGAGTTATGTTGCAAATTGAGTGAGGATAACGGGGCACGAGAAAGCGTAATCTGGACCCGAGCCGAAGGCGAGGGGGCAGATTGCTGTCGAGTGCCCCGGTATCCTCACGTGATTTACCACATAACATGCTTGTCGCACTGCTGGACACTGTAAGACAAGGCACCAGCCAATCATCTAAGCGAATCGATAGATGCGTGGTTCTTGCAATGCGTTTAACAAGTGATATGCATACACCAGATGTGTTTCACACGGTGCCCTTCAACTGCATGATGTTGGCGAATGCCGTTGTTCTGTTTTCGCTTCGGAATTCTTGGCATTCTGGCTTGAAGCCGCTCAACACACTCAGAGGCACACTACGTCTAAGTATGTTACAGGAACGCTGTCCCCTGCTCCTTTTCTCTCGCTTCCTAAATAAAGCAAATAGAGTGAGCACAGCAAAAAAGCGAAGCACGCAAGACCAAAAGCTAGCAAAATAAGGCGAGCGGTGCCCTGAGAGCGTAATGAATACTGAATAAAGACCCGAACTTTGTAATCACACCGCAACCAGTGTGATAAATCGTTAACCCTTGTCGAGCGGACATGGAATAGGTCAATTTTGGCATTTTTTGCGTGTACGCCGCTCCGTAGATTTTCATGCTTTCTTCCTTATTTTCTGCACACTTGTAGATTCTACTCTCTTCTTTCTCTTGCACTAACTTCTATACTAAACACTCGTATAGTTCAAGACATATGTGCATCGCGAATGATGGCACCAAAACATTCTACAATCCGTACATGGAAGAGATTTCTGACCTCTTCCATGTACGATTGTTACAAAAAATCAGAATTCCGCGAAGCTAGCTTCGCAAAAAGGTTGCAAAGCTCCTACTGCGAATTTAGTGTATTGAAATTTTTAGAACTAGCATTTGTAAATTAGAGACACTTGAAAGAACCCGTAGAGAGGGCCAAAACCAGGTTCATGGTTTTATAAACGTTAATAGTAGATGAACAATGAGGTAATAAAAAATGTTTCTTTACTATGAATGTCAGGGGCGTATTTGTGACTGACTATTTTACTACTTTCAAAAGTCATAGTCACTACTTTTCTAAAATCTCTAGTCATATTCCCTCAAAAGTAATCAAAAAATAGGTTGATGACTATTCTCTTCTGCTTGTGTAGTCAGTCAGACGCCAGTTTTTGTCAAAATGACTAGTCACAAATACGGCTCTGATGAATGTACACAAAGAAGGCAATTAAGAACAAATTACCTTAGAATTTCTCTGCATATATATAGTTCTGGTATACACAGAACAATAGATTGGGCAGTACTAAAGGCAAGCATTTTCGGAGACGACTGCACATTTTGGATGCTCTGGCTCCTACTGATGGTGATATAAGTCAATCTCAAGTTGGGTCTAAAATATTAGACTACACCGGACGCAGAACAAAATACGCGTTGAAATAATGCTCAATTAATGTTGATACGGGTGTTTCCAGTTTTATCAAAAGAGCCAAAGTAAAATGTTTTTTATAAGTGTTGGAAACGTATAGAACAAAAGTAATTTGAGGAAGGCTTTCAGTATGTATTAGTATACTTGTAGGAGCAGTTTTGGTATGCACAACACTAGGCGAATAAATTTTAATATTTTGGCAGGGTTGTGATCCAATTCGTTTGGAACACCGAAAAATGGCCTATATGCGCCGTGTGACACGGCGCATTTCAAGGAGGAAAAATGTTTAATTTTGCTATATTGTTTGAAAGAAAAATTGATGTTCTATATATAAAGTACTGAAAATCTAGGGTGTACCAAATGTGCAAATAGTGTGCCAAGAAGTTGTAGTTCTCTACAAAAAAACTAGATTTTTGACGAATTTAGCTCAAGTTCAGATTTACATAGCTAGCTGCTTCCCGTAGTAGGAGCTTTGCTATCACTCCAATTCCAAAAAATTATTTTTTGGACCAGAAAACAATTCAATGGTTGAAGGCAACTACACAACGATTTGGATGTCCTTCGTTAA
>JASCIV010000078.1:0-53089 GCA_030374735.1 Gracilaria caudata
GATGACAGAAGAGCAGACAGTGGTTGAGACATGAGCAACCAATGGCAGAAACAAGAGTTCAACAAAGCGGCAAGTTTGCGTATCTCCTCTTAGCGAGCTTGAGGAATTGCTCGCGGTCATTCCAAAGCTCAGAATCAAGCAAGAACGTTTATTACCTCGACGCTGTTTGACATCGATCACCTGCTAATTAGTCATCCCATGAAGGTCATCGGAAAGTGCAGTCTTGAAGCGTGCGAAGCTGAAGAACGTTTATTTCTTGGAATGACTTTCCTTACTTGCTTTAGAATGACTTGCTTTAGAATGACTTACCTTGGAAGAAGACGAACTGTGGCTGCCACCTTTCGACTTCTTTTTTTCCGGATTTCCCGAAGTTGCTGGAGAGGCCGAAGTTCCTCCAATGCTCCGCTTACCTGAAGATGTTTCAATATGCGTTGGTCGTACGTCCAACATGTTGCATGAGCCGGTAAATTTTGTCGTATAAGATAGACGTAGGGCATGACGGATTATAGCAATCATACTTTATGCTCGCGGAAGAAGCTCTCCCGTCCTCACCATGGCTTTCTCCGACAGATTTACGTGTACACATGATTTATAACAAATCGGGAACACCGTGCTGCGCATCGCTGCAGACGCGGAACACTTTGAGGCTGTCGCTCGACAAATGCGGAGGCGAAGGTGATGGCTGTAATAAAACCGGGCGGTAAGAAGGGGACGAGGCCGGAATCAGAAGTGATGACAAAGACGGGCTCGGAGGCGGTGAAGAGGCCGGCGGTAGGGGCGGTGACGACGTCGGAGGCGGAGGCGGGGTCGAGAGAGCGAAGGTGTTGACGTGCCGAATGCGGAGGTGGTGGCGCTGCTGCTTGTTGAGACAAGAGGCCGTATCCCAGTGACTGTGGTGGTGGAGCTCGTTTCGAATGTGGCCGCGAGGGGATGTACCAAGTTGGTAGGTAAACCGTTCGGTTTACGAGAGAGAGAGAGAGAGAGAGAGAGAGAGAGAGAGAGAGAGAGAGAACGTGTGTTTATTTCGTGCGAGGACTGGGCCTGACAGGACAGGGCATTGATCGAGAGCAGAGAATGAAACTGATGATCGGTCTGTAGATTCTCCCCTTCCCGATATCAGTTCAGATGATGTGTCATGTCATGATGACAAGCTGAAAAGTTATAAACCGGCAGCTCAAGTGCACGTCGGGACAATATTGGACCCGATACTCGGTCCGCTTTTGTCCAGCTTGCCCCGGTTGATAACTCGTACATGGTTCTCCGAAACGCACATCCTTTGTACCCTTGCACCCTTGTAAGGCAGTCGATTTCATTTGGCGAGTGGCGGCTCTTTACCGTCCTCCATCGGAAGAACGCCCCCACGACGGCGACACCTTCGAGTCCTCTCGCCCTTGAGGCCGTGCGCTGCTGTTATACCCCTGTGCTTCTTTTCTGAACGCTAGAATTGCTACAGAGCACTCTCGGACCAACCTTTCTTATTTCCGTTCTCGTGGGCATCCTGCTCTTAGAACCTAATCCTATTTGTGTTCAAAGATTTTGCCCGAGCTGAATCGCGTGTTTTGAAGAAATGGAGATTCTTTCCAAAGGTGACATGGTGGATATCGACGATCAGTTTATTGAGGCAAATGTAACCTATAGAGACTCATGCAATCGGTTTTTCGTTGGAAAGACGTCAGCCGTTAAGGCCCATGAAATCAATCCGGAAAACCTTTCTACGATGATTGTCGATCCCGTGTTAATCCCTGATGATCACATATTTCCACTTTACGAACATGGCATAACTGTTGCATCGGAGGCTGACACCAAAGGGCGATGGTTGAAAATACCGAACCTTGCTGAATACGACCCAAACTGGAAAACCGACACTATACCAAAGACATTTTTGCAGGAGATAAAGATCTTGGAGGAGGTATCAAAATCACCGCACCCGAACATTATGAAGTATTATGGGTGCGTAGTGAAAGGTAATCGAATAGTGGGGATTTGTTTAGAAAAGTGTGAGGAAACTTTATACAACAGGACATGGATGAGAAGACAAGCAGTGGACAAAGAAGCTGTGATGGGAAGCATTCGTAGTGCAGTGCAGCATTTGCAATCGCTGGGCCTTTGTCATAATGACGTTAGTCTGAATAACATAATGTTTCGCGCAGACGATAGTGTGGCGCTTATTGATTTTGACTCGTGTCGGCGAAATGGAGAGAAGATGGGAAGCAAGAAAGGAACTTGGGGCTTTTGTGACACAAGCGTTACAACCTCAAGTTTCGAGAATGACCTATACAGCATGCGAAAAGTGAACGAATACCTTGAGACAGGCCGACTTCCCCTTCCGGTGTAAAGCATTGGTCGTTTATACGATTGGGCACTGAAAAATGAAGATCATTACGCCAAACTATGTGAAGAAGCCGTTTACTCTTGAGACTAGTAACGTTCTGAGACTTCAGTTGTTCTGCCACAAAGAATATGGCGGCTTGACAACGGTTGTGATACTTGCAATTGCATTCAATGCAATTGGAAACTTTGGAAATCAAAGTGAACGGGCGTTACGTACCACTGGCAAAGCTACTGTATCTCCGTAGATATCGTGTTGTTGAGCTCAGCCTCGTCGATGAGCAGTCGCCACGGTGAACAGTCCGTTTGTGACGGAGTGTGCGTTGTGTAATGATGACGTTCTGGTAGTCTGTGGTTCTCGGTAGATGGAAGTGGGATCATCTGAAATCAGCTCTTCTCACGCTCCAAAGCTACGGGATTAGTGGTTTCTATTATTTGGGATCTGGAAATCTCTGCTCATTCCGTGCGTTCCAGCTTTGTATCAAGAGCATATATCTTTGGTTCAGATGATGACACAAGTGTGATATTGAGCGCGCTGTTATCGTCACCACACCTCAAGAAGTGTCTCTCCTTGATGTAAGAAAGGAAATCAACTTTTGTAGAAAGAGTGAAACACGTGTTCTGGGAGTTGTGGAAAACATGGCTGGCTTTGTATGTCAGCATTGTGCGCAGTGTACGGACATTTTCTTCCCCAGTAGCGGTGGTGCTGCGAAGATGTGCAAAGAAATGAACGTTCGTCACCTGGGAAAGATTCCTTTGGACCCTGTTGTGTCAAAGGCGTCGGAGATGGGAAGGAGCGTGTTCGAAGAAACACAATCGGTGGGAGTGCAAGCCCTCAAGAGAATGGTTGACAAAATCAGGCACTCTGTTGGCGATGATGTGAGTGGTGTAGGTGTGAAAGGTAATGGAGTAGAAGATGGATGATGACAAAACTACCTCTTTATCAGTCTCGCTATAGAGTTCACAAGGTTATTCGCTAGCAACGCTTCTCTGCATGTTGCGTGTCAGACGGGGTCACAGGTTCATCACCAAAATCGAAGTGGTCCGGTTTGCGGCTTCGGAGCGCGATACTTCCACGACTACCGTTGATGCAACACAAGGTGCGCAGCGCGACGATGTTGAGGTGTACAAAGCACGGGTAGGGCGGTTTATTTAGACAGCTGTACGAAACACGCGGTGATGAGGAGTGGTTATGGTATGGGTGGGCCGGAGCTATTGACCGGTATGAGCGACACTACAGAAGAAAAGAGCAAAAGATGACAGAAGAGCAGACAGTGGTTGAGACATGAGCAACCAATGGCAGAAACAAGAGTTCAACAAAGCGGCAAGTTTGCGTATCTCCTCTTGGCGAGCTTGAGGAATTGTTCGCGGTCATTCCAAAGCTGTGCGGCCTGATTGTTCAACGGGGAGTCGTTGTTGGGCGTGTCCAACAAGCCCTGAATAGAAAGCAACAAGGTGGAAACGGTGTAGGTGGGACTCCACCTCTCTTTTAGAATATCCAGACAGATGTTTCCACTCATGTCGATATTTGGGTGAAAGATTGGTGTCTCAAACTTCACGGTAGGTGCGGTATGTGGGTACGTGGCGGGGAATGTCATGTTTAGCGAGAACTCCATGCCAGCGTAAACACTTGATTCGGAGGGATTGATGGTGCCTTTCCATTGTTGAAGGTTATCAGCTTGTGGAAACGCGGAGATGCCAGGGATGGGATCGGTCATTAACCCCATCAAGTCGGACTGTAGGCGCTTTGTAACTTGGGCAGTACCAACCATTTCAGCAGTAGTAGAACGAGAGAGCGAGCGAGAACAGCGTGCTGGGTAGGGACGATAGCGGGAGGCACACGAACGGGGCGACGGAACAACACGCGCGGACGCGGCGCGAGGCAGGCGGATCAAGCGCGGCGCGCTTTGTAGTGAGGCGCAGCCGCCCGTCAAACGCGACAACGCGTAACGACTCGACCCGCAGAGCGGCGCGTCCATGCGTAACGGGCGTGAGTCTGTGACGCGTGAATCACTTGAGTCACTCGAGCGCGTCACAACCGCACCCCAAATCCGCCTCACCGCGCAGCGCGCAGCCGCTCATCAAGGCTGGGTGACAAGCGCCGTGCTACGTGTGCGACGCGGCGCGCGCTGATTGGATCGACTGACGTGGCCGTTACGCGCGCGTGCTGCTCGTGGCTGTGCAGTGGACCGTTTCATTTTTGAAAGCAGTGAGGCGATGATGAAGGCGCTGATGTTCTGGCGGTGCTTGTCGCCTGTGTCGGGTGCGCGGCTGCGTACGCGACGGCTGCGTTTTGAAACATTCGCGTTGGTGATCTGGGTGTCTCGTTGCTGATCAAGCCATGCTTCCGCAAGGTGTTGCAGTCCGCGTGGACGCTGATGTGGCGGTGAAACATGTCGCACGCAGCTTGAGCTTCGCTCCCACGCCGGCGCCGGAGCGCGTCAAGCCGCAGAAAACCGTCGTGTTGCCGGATGAAGTCAGCCCCGATACCGAAGCTTCCGAGATCCAGGTCATTCTCAGAATCAGACCTTTACGACCATCTGAGAGAAATGAACCCATTTGTGTCCTGCCGTTTAAAGCAGATAGAAAGGTGTTGCGCATTCGACCCAATGTCAAGGCCAATCATCAGCCCTCCGTGAAGAATGCCGGCTATGCCGCCTTTCGCTTCTCTGAGGTCTTTGATGAGAACTGTGGGCAGGAGCAGATGTTTGAGAATACTGCCCTGCCGTTGGTGGCCGACTTGTTTCGCGGAGACAATGCGGTCGTGCTTGCGTATGGCGTGACATGTAGTGGCAAGACATGGACAATACAGGGAGATGATACTCATCCCGGAATCTTGCCGCGTGCCCTTGATGTCATTGTCAATTCCATTGCAAAGGCGAAGGGAAAGGGACTTATGCAGGACACTCAGGTCAGTCACGATGTTGCGCTGCTCACGGAGGGCCACTTCAAGCGCAAAAGACGACGAGTTAAACCTCCTGCTCACAAAAAAGTTCACGATCCAAATTACGTTTCCATCGATCCTGCAAATGAATACTGCATGTATGCCTCTTACATTGAGGTTTACCAGGAGAAATGTTACGACTTGTTTGACCATCGCTCGGGAGGTGTCGATGATTTCAATCCCGAAGTGAAGCCGGAGTCTACGCTTTTCTCGAGCACTGGTATGGACGCCATGTACAGCGCTTCGAATCGCCATGTGTCAAGGAGACCGGCGTTGAAACTCAAGGGCGATTGTAACGGGGAGGTGTACGCTGAAGGACAGAAGGAAGTGCAGATCAATTCGCGCGCCGATATTGACCGATTGCTTGAATTTGGCAAGCAAAACCGAACCGTAGCACACACCAATGCCAACGAGCACAGCTCTCGTAGTCATGCCATCTTCATGATTACTCTCAAACAAGCAAAGCGAGTACCGTGCGAGGGAGCACCCGGATTCAAGACATTGGTGACAACCTCAAAGCTGCAAATTGTGGACTTGGCAGGTAGCGAGAGAACTTCACGAACGAACAACAATGCAAGCAGGGTGAAAGAAGCAACACATATCAATACTTCGTTGATGACGCTTGGAAGATGTCTCAATGAACTTCGGCGAAATCAAATCCGCGCAAAACAAAATCCGAACGCCAAGCCGAAACCTGTGCCATTCAGATGGAGCTGCCTCACAAGGCTTTTACAAGACAGTTTAACCTCGGGCAGAGCTGCCCTGATCGTGAACGTGTCTCCCGTCTTGCGTGATGCCGATGAAACGATCCAAGCGCTTCGCTCTGCCAGCATGGCCAGGCAGCTAACAGTATCAACCTCGAGAAAAAGATCGGTTTTAACAGATCGAACAAATCTAATGCAATCTCAGCTAAGAGGAAACGAGAAACCCCAAGGATCAACAAGGCGGGGTGAAGTTGTTTCCAAAAACCATTCCCATCTTCGAAGATCAAATCGCATGTTGGAGAAACGACTAGAGACACCTAAGACAGCAGATATCAAAGGAACACTAAGACATGCGGATCAGTACATACTTAAGGCAGATTTCATCGCATCCCAAGACTCTCTCAAAGAGGCGATGAAGGAGATGCGAGTTAGACTTGTCGGGGCCGAGAAGGAGATCAGAATTCTGAAAGGAGAGTTGGAGGAGTCAGTCCTTGAGGAGGAAGCGGTTCGCAAAGAGGCGGATACACTCTTTGAGGAAAATATAAAACTGAAGGAGCGCCTCGTAGACGCTGAAACGAGGTTTCGAACGGCAGAAGTGATACTACGCGATGAAATTGCGACCGAAGCAGAGAAGATCATAAAAGACGTTCAAGAGCAGTGCGAGCAAAGACTGCGTGATCAGAAAGATCGTCACCTTCGTGAGCTTTCATTAGAGGAAAGAAATCGCAGACGAGTTGATGAGGTAACACGGCGATTGGCTCGAGCATCCCTTGCTGCGTTTGATGGAATTGCACTTAACTTCCAAAGCAATCAAGATGACGATCGAGACGAAACCAGTGAGGAACTCTCTGAGTATGATCTTGATAGTGAGGATCTTGAAGACGAAGACTTCGAGGACCGAAGCGAAAACGAACAATCGTAAAACAATTCGTACGCACAAGGAGTGTGCAAAAGCTCGAGCGACTATGAAAATGATCGATATCCCCGGCACCGTGTATCCTTGGACAAGGTAGATATTGTTTGTGCGTAGAGTAAAATGTCCTAACTTGAGTCTGTTTCGTCAACGCTCTAGTCGGTTGAAACGTCTACGAAGCCATCGAAGCTCCTATTGGTGCACTTTCCTTCTCAACCTTCGAACGACTGCCATCACTCGGGGTCTCCCAGTCGTCGACAAATCTGGAGTATGGGTAGAGACTGGGATGTCCGTCACTCCATGTGACAGAAAGCGCATAATTTCCGACGGGACTCATGTTCTTGGGTTTCACAGATTCCGGAACATCTTCTGGCTTCAGTCGTACCCGTCCTGTCATCTCATCAACACAAAGTGCACATCGACATTGTCGCCGGAGAGTGGCAGGCCAGACTTGTTGATCTTGCTCGGAATTGGGTTTTCTCACGACAATAAACCCGGAATTCTCGTCGAACGACACTTCAGGAATTCGCGAGCCTCCAAACTTGATTTTCGCCACTTCTCTTACTACAGCGGAAGCTATTTTACCGTACTCTTCCGCGATAAGAGACCTAGGGTTGGCGAGGACGTATGGAATCCCAGAATCGCTCTTCTCTGACAACTCCGCGTCAATTGGCATCGAGAAGGAATTTATCAACCCATACTGTTCAACAAGACGTTCCTTATGTCCTTTTCCAAAAATGAAGTGCTGCTGGTTGGTGTCAGGTGCGACAAAGTATGCCATATTCTCCACAACAGCCACGCTTGGAACACTGACCTTATCAAACATGTCAATGCCTTTTACAACGTCAACAAACGACAGCCGTTGAGGTGTGGTAACGATAACTGCAGCGGTAATGTTAATTATCTGGCTGAGCGTTAGCTGGATGTCGCCGGTGCCCGGTGGCATATCAATGATAAGGTAGTCTAGAGCGCCCCACTGTGTCGTCGTGAGAAGTTGGTTGAGCAAGTTTGCAATCATAGGACCCCTCATTATGGCGGAATCTGGATTGACGTATCCAAATGACATGAGCTTCACTCCTTCGCACGTAAGCGGTTGAATTCGACCATCTGCAAACTGAACTGCTCTATCGTCCGGCTCTACCAACGTCGGGAGACTTGGGCCATAAATATCAGCATCCATGATCCCGACACGAGCGCCTTGACGAGCAAGTGCAAACGCAAGATTCACAGCAGTAGTACTCTTTCCCACACCACCCTTGCAGCTTGCTACAGCCACAACCGCGTGGACATAGTCCAACACACCTGTTCCTTGGGAAGATTGTTGAGAGGGGTCAGAAGCAGTCATTGAGACATTGGCCCGACCAACCCAATCTAAGCTCTCTGCAAGGCGTTTGCAATCGGATTGAAAGGCATCTTTTATCGGACATGCCGGCGTGGTAAGCTCTACATCGAATGAAACGTCAAAAATCCCAGGTATGGCTTCCACGGGCTGCAGCGCGATATTTTTGATGAAACCGAGCGAGACAATGTTTTGATGTAAGTCAGGGTCAATTATTTGCGACAATACATCTAACAGATCTTGCTTTCGGTCTGTGTCAGTATTTGGGAGACAAGCAACGGGAATGCGACGACAGCGATGCCGCTTCTGAAAAGCTCCCTTGGAGACGGACGGCGAAGAAACGCACGGAAATTGAGCGGAGCCAAAGAAAGACCTGCGATGGGTAAACGAGGGCGATACGAAAGCCATGTTTACCGAACCTGAATCTATACTTAGAGGCAGAAGTGATTCCCCTGCGATGCTCATGGATTGAGCTGAAGTTGGCAGCGACTCGCAGCTTCGAAGGCAGGTCACGACATGATGAGATAGCGGGGGTGAGGTTGATCTGGAGCAGTATTCCACGTGTTCTACTTGTACGGCTGTGAAACCCGCAAGGTCGCAATATCTCCAATGGAGATTCTCCATCACAATGACACACTGTGTTCTGTTCCCGGTCAGGAAGAGAAAGATCACCAGCGATGTGCTCAATTCAAATTCCTATCATCCAGCAAGTTCAGCGCATGCCTGGTGAGTCCGTTTGTTTGTCCCCATGAATTCTGCCCGCCTCGCATCTCTCTCTGTAGCAGAGCCCTGTTTCTTGCAGCTCATTATTCTAGTCGGACTCGGCAAGCATGCCATTCAGTTTATTCAAGTGTTGGACACCCATTGGGAAACCTGTCTAGCTAACTAGAATTCTTCTGAACCAAAGATGGCGTCCCCAGGCGCTATAAGAACAGCTTCTTCTGGCTCCCCCCATCCGAGCAATTCCTCGGAAGTCACTGCAACACTGCGGCCAAAAGCAAGTCGAGCAATTTCGTCTCCATCCACTTCATTCTTTAAGAGCAGTGCGTTGGGCTCTTCTACTTGTACATCAAGATATTTTTACATTGAGCTATGGACAGCGAAGAGCTTAAGAATATTGATCAGGCTGTGGAGCCCATTCATCGCACAGTTCTCGAGTTTGCGGATGCAGTCGCAGAAGAATACATCGTGTATCCCACAGAAAGGATGAGGGAAAAAAAGGCCCGGGAAGCTATTCAAACTTTCAGAAACTCATGTACTGATGCTCTGGAGGCCATTACAAAATGGGAGGACAAGGAACGTGCGAATCTTGTGAAGAAGGCTGTACAAGTTGTCAAACGAGAGAACGAAAATGATATTATGTTGTATGAAAAGGCGTTGACCAAGTTTTATGAGCGGAAGAAGCAGTATGAGAAATGCAGTACATTGACGAGGAATATACTCTCTCCTCGATCCAAGTCCAGAGAAAAAGTGTGGGACGAGGAAGATGTGGCCACTTATCCTGAGATGAATTGTATGATGTTGTGTTTCATTCTTTTTGGTCTTCTCTTGGTCGGATGGATGCTCACCCACTTCGGAGTGGGTGAAGTGGAGGATATGAGGAGACGATATGTGTCGCATAGGAGGGTTGCGCCCGCAACTGATAGGTGTGATGTTCTGGGTCTTTGTAACCTTCCTACTGTTGTCAAGAACGCCGTTTCTGTCGAGGACTTTGACAAGATGGAACTATAGTTTCAGGACTTCATTTTAGCTCAACTATACTTATCTAACCATAACTGACTAATCGTAGCCCATTTAAACTTGTTGTTTTGCTCTCAGGTTCTTTAACCAAATAACAGGAAAACTCTATTATGATGTACGTCATCTTCAGTAGAGCGTTAGGGTCATGCCGCAAGGAACGTTGAAAAAGTAGGTACACGGTAGAGCTTTTATTCCGATGGAATTGGAAGGGAGTCGCTGAAAAGAGAGCGCAATGTGCGAGCCTCCTCAGCCATTTCGTCTTTCGAACGCGGCTTTCGTTCTTCCTCAGCGTCAACCTTCACCGACCGTGATAGATCTGCCTTCTCAATTTCATGATACACTTCATTGTTAATCTTAAAATCGCCGGGACGACGTGGAAGAATATGGATATGCACGTGTGGTACCGTCTGTCCTGCGACGGGTCCATCCTGAAGCGCAAATGTTAACGCCTCTGCCTCGTAAAGTTTTTCCAGAGGCTTTGAGATGTTGCAAGCTACTTTCCATAAATCGGCCAGTTCTTCAGAAGTTAGGTCCGCGACACGGGCGGCTACGCGGCGACTTACCACGAGACAATGACCTGGTATGGATGAAATTTTGGCGGGATGGAAATGTGTCAGACTGTTGTTGGTTTTTGACTGCATGGGAGTGATGTTTGCACGAAGAGCTTACCTGGTACAATTGGCTTGTGGTTCACCATTGCCAGGGATAACGGGGAAAGATAGAAGGCTTCACTCCAGGCACATCTCCATGGACCGAAGTTGAATGTCGCTGTCATTGTCGGATGCTTGATGCGCAGAGCAGGCTGGTGTGAGCAGATGGAGGAGCAGATTTTCGGCTGTTGGAAACGATTTGTGCTGAGAAGGACATGAATGCCGTCACCGACGCTTTCGTGGAAAGTGCATCGCGCATGTCTGTTCGTTGGTGATGGATGCACGGGGAATTTATTCAGTATTGTGGAGTTATTTCGCGAAACGCGAACGGGTTGCCTTGTGTGACAGTGTTGAAGGGAAACGGATGCAGATCGGGTTTAGTTACTACGCGAGTTAGGATGATGCACGAAACCCCCTTTGCTCATCTCTAAGAGGGCGAATAAGAGAGAGAGAGGAGAGGAGGAACAGGGGATAAACGTCAATGATCGTCGATAGCGAACTGCTCACGCAGATTGAGAACATCATCAGGACCTGATGCTTGTTGCAGAAGCAGAATTGGAGAGCAAACATAAGAATCGTAACGGACTCACGAACTGTGATACCAAGCCTGTAGAACTCGGTGCCCGGTCAACCTTGCTCAGTGCAGGATGTGTCAAGGACTTTATGCGAAGCAGGAACTACATTTTCTGTAGATACCGTCTGGGACCCTAGCCACTGCCGGCTCCTTCAAATTGATACGGTGGACACAGAAGAATGTTCGCCTCTCAGAATTGTAAGAGACTCTCTCTCTCTTTTACAGGTGCAGTAGTTCAATTACTACTTCAGAGCGTCTCTGTTGCAAGAAACGAAACCCTCACGAAGTAAATCAACTTTCTTTCAGGTCACTTCCTGATAATATAGATATTAACTTCCCTGTCTGCCACTGTCAATCCTCGACGATCTTGAGAAGGTGGTAAACGAACTCTTCGAGACAAAGTTCGCAATGGATAACGTAAAACAAAATACTCTCCATCAGTACATTCGGGCGGCACTTGCCCAGCAACCTCTTTCCTAACAAATGCGATCCAAGCGGATGTAGAAATGGAGTGTGTACCACAGAAAGTTGTGAGAGAGCTACTTCTGCTTGCCTGAGATATACTCGTAACAGACTCATGAAGTGCGATGCAAAACCTAAAGAGCTCGGGACGCGGCAGTCTCGTTCTGTGCGAGATGTGTCACAGTTTCTGTGCGAAGTAGCAACTTCGTGTTCCTTGGATATTCTTTGGGTCCCTAGTAGCCACTGCAGCCAGCTTTGAAACGATATGGTAGATCACATGGCTAAAGAAGCGCTGTCCATTGAAAATTGATTTCTAAGAGAGAGAGGTTTTGCAGAAGTTTAGAAAAGAGTATCAACCCCGCTCAAGGTTGTGCCATGCTTGACGTCCCTACTCTCGGGTGTGGAAGAGCTGTGCTCTCTTGGAGAAGACGAGCAGGTTTTGTGTTGGGCACATGCCATGCTTGCATCCGCTTACCCTTGTAGTACGCATCTATCAGGGGAAAGATTGCTGTGCAGGTGCCGCCCAGGAGTGCTCAACGACGTTGATCACTATGTTCTCAGATGCCCAATGAGAACCACATCAAGAAGGGTGTGTCTTACCGCCTCCTTAAGATCGTCGAGGGCTGTCAGTGAGCGAATCATGAGAGAATGGCCCGAAAGAATGCTAGTTTACTTCGTGAGAGAGCGTTTCTTTGAACAGAAAGGCTCTGCTGCTCGTAGTAATTGAACTATCGTGCCCATAGAAGAGAGAGATCTAGAACAAGGGTAAAGATGCCGATCATGTTGTTTTCAGGTGCCGGTTCACCCACTCCTCACGTTGTGAGCTGCTCCGAGCCTTGCCGCGTGCGGCAAAGAACTCTGTGCCTGTTGTGGTTCGACAGTTTCCAAAAAAGTTCTTGGCCTTTTTGCAGAGAGAAAGCCTTGTCTAGAGGCTTTACTTCAGTCTAGTAATTGAAGGCTGTTGTCCAAAATAAAGAAGAACAAGGGTATCTCAGTGAGCGCAACACGGCCGAGAATCTGCAGGCAGTAGCTATGCTATCAAAGACGTATTTTAGGTATTTGGGGTTCTTGCAAACACTCCGTGTCGCGAACAAGCTGCCGGGTCCGGTCGTAATAAAGAAGATGCTAAAGACAGCATTCGGGACTAGTAGCTATGGGCAATATGCCCAAAGACATTGTAGCTGTGCCCTTTGGGGTTTGCTTCAGCTCTTTGAGATTGAGCATTGGAAGCCGTTTCAAGAGGATAACCAGACTTCGTTGTCAACGACTTGTCCCTTGCTCTTTCTCTTCGCTCTGAAACACTCTGAAACGAGGGAGGTTCTCACCTTGATGTGGTCTATAACCGTTGAGCCTTCTCTCTTAGCTGTCTATCATGATCCCGCTTTCTCGCCCAAAAATTCAGATTAGTCTCGTGCACAAGGCATAGGCAGGAAAAGCAGCGGTGCGGAAGATCATCTGCAATCGATAACTTTCTAGCACCACATTAAGCACTAATTGCATAGGGTCGAGTCCCTCAATGTAAGAAAGTGTGGGAATTCAGAGCTCTGCCACCCGATGAGAGCACCGCTTTTGCACCAAGTGCACTCTCATCGACGATCTGTCAGGAAGATGAAAAGTTAACATTTAGTCGCCCAATTCTCGAACTCTCTAAACGCCGCCGCAAGGAAGTCTCCCACATAGAATCGGGCCCGCTGTTTGAATGCCAAAAGCCGCCCCCTTCGCCCAAATCTGGTAGCGGCCCAGACAAGAACCGCAGATCGCTCTTTCGGCCTCCACCAGGCACCTGTCCCTGCGGCTCAACCATCAATTCGGGGCCCCACGCCCTAAAAGCGCATGCAAAGGGGGCGCGTTTTGGCACGCACGTAGCCAATCACAAACCGAGTTCAGATCACCATCCACTGCACAAGTGCCAGCTACGCAAATTGTTGAGGCCCGCGGAGACACGATCTCAACGGCGCTTCAAGACGCGCACGCGGCCGGGGGAGCTCGGTGAGCGCCGGTCGGAGATTGCGCTCTAAAAAGCTGTACGCGCGCAGCGTCTGACCTCGTCTTCAGGCTAGCAACTGTTGTAGATACACGCTCACGCTCTGTTAATTCCCCTCTCCCCTGGTGTACTTCTCAGCTTCACTCCCTCTCCTCCCCTTTTCGTGCTCTCCCTACGTGCTGTTGCTGAGTTCGCTGGCTGCAGTGCTTCCTTCTTCTGCTGCTCAATTTGACACCTCACTAGTGTCGTTGTCTTCTGTACTACACTTGTTATTGTTTTCTCTGATACTTCAGTATGGTGGTAAGTTGGCGCCGTTCCTTTGCTGAGATGCATTTCTTCGTCCACAGTCTGCTCACAGTCTGGAGTTCTAACATTTGTCACTGCCTACCGCCATATAATGTCCTCTACACAGGGCGTTTCGGGACGAGCTGCGAGAAACTCAAAAGCCATCCGTGAATACAAGGCAACCGGCAATAAGGCTATGCAATCAGGTTCTTTTCAGAAGGCCATTCGTCTGTATACAAAAGCGCTAGAACTCGACCCTGGGAATGCTCTGCTCTACAGCAATCGCAGCGCTGCCCACTTTAACATTCGGCAGTTCTCTGAGTCTTTGGAGGACGCTGAAAGCTCTATCCTGTGTGATAGCATGTGGTGGAAAGCGTATAAGCGCAAGGGCCTGGCTCTGATCCACATGCAGCGTTACGAAGAGGCAATTGAAGCTCTCGAAGAGGGGCTTAAGATAGTTGGAAAGAACGCTGAGATGGAAAAGAACCTGGAATTTGCTCGTGCATGCCAGGAGCAGGCGCAGAATCTGTACATATTACCTGAGCCGCACATGATGCAGCGCCTTGAAAGTGTTCCAGTCTTCATTGTTACTGATAGCGCTGGGCAGCCCTTCTTCGTCACTTACGATGATGGGCAACAAGTTTGTACCTTTTACTTTGATCAGAAGGACGCTAAAGCTACATTGGACTGGATCAAGAGTGAGAATCCAGATCTCGGTGATACTGCACGCGTCATTCATATCACTTTGTACCAAGCATTTAATCTTGCTCAAGAAACGCAGAAACAGTACTACGAGGAAACGACTCGTGCTGCGGCAGAGGAGGACAGAGCGGCTGCGGCGGCAGCTGCAGAGAAAGCGAAGCAAGCTAAGATATCCGATAAGAGCAGTGTTGCCGAAAAAATCGAGGAGGATACAGAACCGGCCAGCAGCGAAGTGAAAAAGGAAGCTGACGATTGGGAAGAAGTAGACACTGAACTAGACACCGAAGCCCTCGAAAATGAAAGCGAAGCTGTTGAAAGCAAAGAAGATCCGTCGGAAAGCGATAATTCCGAGACACCACTAAATGAATCGCAAAACATGGAAAGCGTGGCGAACGGAGAGGATGGCGATAATGAAGAGACGTCAGAGGGTGCCACTGTTCAGACGGAGGCCAGCAGTGGTGAACAGACAGAGGACCCCAGTACAGACAAGAAGGAAGAGAAGGATGAGGACAAGAAAGAAAATGGGGAGGGGAAAAAAGATGATGATATGGTCATAGACGATAACGCACCGCTCTCGTTCCAGTTCAGACCAGAGCTCAGGCAAGTTCAAGTTGCAGTTGAATTGCTTAACAAGCATCCGAACCCACCTGTGCGGCCGATTCTCAGGGATCCACCGTCAGTCAGGAAGGCTAAAGCCGAAGCAAAGGCAGCCGAAGCAGCTAAGAAGGCAGCAGAGGAGTCCCAGAAGTCTGATGAAGCTGGGGAAACAGCTATCGAAGGGGAGGGTGTAACGGCAGGCCCTTCAAACGAAGGCACTGTTCGCAAGGAAGATTCCAACTCTGAAGGCAATGCTGTCGACCTAGATGATGAGGACGAGGAACTTACTGTTGACAACTTCAACGGTATTCCTGTTTTCCAGGCAAAAGGGCTGACCTTGTTGCAGAAGAACAAGCAGTTAATTCCTTTGTTCTTCTCCAAATGGGACCTTGAGGCAGCATGGAAGCAGCTGAAGGATTCTAACACAATTGACGTCCCTGGAGATTGTGAAATAGAAGTTGGCACCCTTGAGGATGTGCTGAGGCGGATGTCCGAAAGCAAGACTGACGAATTCGAATCTGTATTCTTCGTGCCGTCGAGGGAGTCAATGAAGGCAATTAATGTAAGGTTTCCCTTGGACGAATTGGCGCCGCCGTACAGACCTGGTAGTCTTCCGAAGAAGCAGGTGAAGAAGGCGGGCTATTCGAAGGCTCGCCAGATCGCTGAGAGGGGAGGAACGAAGGATGAAATCCGCGCTGCTATTCGAGAGGATTTGGAGAAGCACATGGAGCGCGAACGCATCGCTGAGGTTCTGGCACAGATTGAACAAGCTCGTCGTGTGGGAGGAATGGGTACTGCTGCTAGTATGGGCAAGAAGCCAACGAAGACTAATAAGGCAAAGGTGCAAGGAGTGAAAGCATGAGGACACGGGAGCGACCGCGACGCTTACGGTGTGCGTATGTTGAGAGAACGCCAGCGTAAAATGGTCAACACTTCACACCAGAGAGTGAGGGCGACTTGTGCTAAATGGAAGTGGTTGTGTTAATGGATGGCTTGGTTATTGTAATGAAAGTCATTTCGTGGCAGAGTAAGGGGCGTGTGATGACAACCCAAAAGTTACTCGGGCACTTTCATGGGGAGAGTGACTCTGATTCTGACTTGAATGTCGCAGTATTAACTTGCTATCAATTGAGACTAGAAGATACATTGAGGGAGAAAGCGTGTTGAACAGGACGTGCGAGTCTGTAAACGAAAAAGTTTGATAGGTGAAGGTTGTTGCTGGCTGCGACTTGTGAAATGCATGGGGCAGGAGTATGGGATGCGTTTTTGTCTTCTTGTTTTGTAAATAATATTTGTGTTAAGGTGAGAAGCGTTTTATGTTTCGGGGCAGCGGCTGTGTTGTCTTCGTACGTAGAGGAGTGACGTACATAATTAGACCTGCCTTCGTGCTTTAAGAATTCGCAATGTCCGGTCGAGTTTAGTACCTTGAGCCGTACAATGTTCTGTTCGATTTCGATGTCTAAAGGAGCTCATGCCTATCACAGAGACGTCAATTTGCGGTTGGAGCGGAGTCTCAGTACCACGGAGAAGACTATTCCGGAGAGTAGCGGTAATAATAATATTCATGATGATTGATAATCAGATGCCCAGCAGTGTTGGTGGTGTTCTTATTGGACAGCGAAGCAGATGTGGTTGCTTCCCGGGCTTGAATGCCTGAAAAGCACCAGTGGCACTTGCAACAGCAGACAGTAACCTCCACGAGCGATCTTCCACTTGGCGAGGAGCGCAAAAAGGGGTTAGACCTCGCAGACAAGGCTTTTAACTCTCGTGAGAAGGGGATGACAAATGCGCCGCCCCGCACGCACCAGCCAACTCACCCACGGCGAGCTGCCAGCCACAACGCCCCCACCAGCAACGATCCCATCACTTTGCGCCAGACCCGCCGACCACAAGCGCGTTGGAGGGCTGGCATGCCACCTCCAACGCGCCCTCCAAGCGCCGCCACACAAAACACGCGTGACTTGTCCGGCGCGCGTCCGCCGCATGGACGCCAAATGCAGCGCGCGCACCACAGCCACTCGTCCACCTCACCCGTCGCACGTGTCGCGCTCCCCTCCAATCAACGCACCTCCGCCACACGCAGCGCACAGCGAGCGGCGCCACGGAACGGTCGGTGGTTACGCGCCGCGCGCCGCGCGTTGCACTCGCGGTTTTCGCTGCTTCTCTGCGCGCGAGCTTGTTCTCAAAAGCCAGACCACGCTGCTCTGTCGAGATTTGCAGTACTCCTGTTCTGTTCGTCTCCGTCGTGAGTGCTTGCTAGCTTGGGTTCTTCTTGTTGTCTGTCGTTGTCGTCTGGGAGTGCTTTTTTGTTTGTCGTCACCATGAAGCTGCCGAAGATTAAGTTGCCCACTATTGTCACTACCCGTGAGGCTACGGGACAGAAGGAGATCATCGGGCTCACACCCATGGAATGGGTGAAGTCCACCGCCGCTCTGTGCTTCCTCTACGCCGTTCTGGCCGGTTTCTTCGCCGCGCTTCTGGTTATTGCCCAAGCCATTCGCAACAAGGGTGACTACGTAAGTTAAGTGCCACGCTTCTTCACCAAAAACGCTGGCGAGTTTCTAACACTTCTGTGCTTCCATGTGCTTCCTTTTCACCTGATGCGTGTTTGTAGTACGTCATCCCTGGCACTGATGATCTTGGGATCGACGACGAGGATGAATAAGTTTTCTGTTCGATGGTGCTTCCTTTTGCTTGTTGTTGGTCGTTCTCATTCGTCGTGACCTCAACCCTCTCCCACAAACCTTTTTGCACATGTCAATGTCGATCCTTTTCGTGTAACCGGCAAGGAAACACTACTCTTCTCTCTCTTCAGCCTGTGTCTATACGGTTTGTAAAGTGATCTTATTCTTGTCTGCATTTGTTGTTTTCTCTCTGCGTTCTGTGTTCACCAAAATCCCGGTGCGCTCTGTGCTTTTGTCTCACACTCTCACTCTCCATTGGGCCCAGATGCCACGCCGTCAAAGCGGTGCCTTGCGTAAGCAGCCAATTTCCCGTCGGGAGTGGGCCGCTAAACAATTTCACCACTCTACTGCTCATCGTGGTACGGGCTGATCGCACTTGCCGCTTTCGTCATTTACTGTATCAATTTGGAACGTCTCGAAAGTCCTGACTGTCACTATGGAATCGAGAGAAACTGAACGCCAGGCATTGCTTGTCTTTTATTAAATCGTTCCTATGTCGTGTAAAGGGTTACCCTTCACTCTCTTCTTCGTCTTTCGTAATACTTCGGCCACGCCGAAAGCCGAGCCCCCGAACTCTTTGTGGTCGGATTAACGGAAGCAACCCACTCCCTCTGTGGGCGTGTGGCGGCGCGTTCCCGTGTGAAGAAGATATCTTCACGTCTCGTCTTGACACCCGTCACCGATTGCAAGCTTTTGAATCGGTAAATCATTTCGCTTCGGGCACAAAACGCAGATACCCTACCAGTTTGGACAGCAGCGATGTGAACAGGTCGAAAACGAAATTGCACATCTATGTTTACTTTCCTACCTTGCGAGTCTGTCTGCCCCTCGGGAGCGGGATCCCAGTCGGTTTCTTCCGTGTACCACGCTCGGCTTTTCGCTTCGTCCTTCGAGATGTTCTTCTATTGGTAGCGTCGACTAAAATGGCCCCCCCTTCACCTGATTCCTCGTCCATCTCCTCGAGCCCCGTGCTTTCGGATCCTGCGTTTTGGCTCACTTCTATACTTCTCCCATCGGAGGCATTGCCGTCACTGTTCAGTGACCTGGTTGCAAGAGAGGAGGTCGATGACCGTCTACTAGTACCACTTTCCGTCTCCCCATAATCTGCCTCCGAGTCAGGTTTTTCTGATGCTTGCACCTCCACCGCTATCGCTGTGTGGCCCATATCGTCAATTGGCACCTCCGGAGCGCCTGTAGCTTTTCGCCTTTCAGCTAGGAGCTCAAAATGGTTCCGTGTATGTGGTAGTGGCACGGGTTTGGTCCAATGTCTTCTCTTTGGTGCTTTACCAAGATCCCCGTCGCACAATACCTCTTGCGCCTCGACAAGATTTTCGACGTCGGATGTTAACTTCTCCTTGACACTCGATTCTGTGTGGGTCATATCTTCTTCCATAGAAGTCATGAGCGATAAGAGATCATTAACAGACGTGTTTGTCTCGTCAGAAATGTCTTTGTTCACAGCCAAAATCTGTTCTTGATTCTCTTGAAGTACAGAAATGCAAGCATCGGAACGGTACTGTCGATTCTTTGCACACTTGTCGCGGAAGGTTGTGAGAGCTTGTTCAACTTCGCATATCTCAGACTTTGATGTCATTGTACTACTGTGCAATGATGTCGAGATCCCCTCGGTGTCGTGAAGAATGCTTGCCACAGATTCGGATACAGTCTGACCGGAGGAGTTATGATTCGAACTTAGCTTCTCAATCTCACTCTCGGCCTTATGTATCATCAATTTCATTTCTTCCTGTACGTCACCAATTTGGCGTGTTTGTGCAGTATCCATCTCGATCAACGCATTTCTTACTGAGCTACTGCAACTGCGAATGTTACCGGTGATTGTCTCAAACTTCGCCCGCCTGGTCTCCATTCTGCTGCAAGTGTCCGAGATGAGTGAGTCAGCTGCGGCAGTCAGTTTCGCGATAAGGTCAGTCTTAAACGCAGATAATGCTATTGTTTCAATTTCGAGCTCGTTCGCATGAGAAACTTGAAGTTCTTCAATTGCTTGAGACTGGCTTTCGAGTGAGTCGGCAACTAAACAGTTAAGATTTTCCAGAGTACCAGCTTGGTCTTTCGCTAAACGATTAAGCAGGGCAACCTGGGCAGCTGAATGCTTAATGACGCACTGCTTGATATCAGCCACGGTAACTTTGGACACAGAGACGGCTTTTGATATCTTTTCACAAGCTGCATCGATAAGAGTCTTCTTAGCAACAAAGTCTGCGGTATGTTTTGAAAGTGCATCCGTCAGCAACGAGGTATGGTTCCGACATCTCTCTCCAAGATCATCTTCGTTTGTACGGGCGTGTGCATCATATTCGTCATTATGCTCTTTCAGATTGACACTGAGCTTCTTCATTTCTTCTTCTATATCCGAGAGTTTTACTCGAAGATGATGTGTGGCTTTCTCCATGTTTGCACGAGACTCGCCCATAGATTTAATCTGACGCTTTGTATGACCATTGAGGATACTCGATATTTCTGCGGTGCTGACGGTAATTGATTGCTTCAAATTCGAGAGATTGCCTTGGTTCTTCTTTTCAAGATTGGTCATCACATCGAGTCGGTCGTGCAAGGCATCAGCTTCGGAAATGCATGTAGAAAGGTCTTCTTGTAACTGCGATCCTTGTTGATACAGTTGAGATTCGGTTGCAACATGTGTCTTGGTAAGAAAATTATATTCATCTCTCTGCTGTTCGGTAATCGCAAGTCTTTCTTTCGTCCAAGTAAGCTCATTGGACGTGTCAAGGAGAGACATACGAGTTTCTTTCAATAACTCTTGATCCCTGTAAAGAGCCCTTTGTGTCTGTTCCAACTTCTCCTTCAAATTCGCCATCTTTTGTTCATATTCTCCACTCTGTGTTTCCAAGGCACTAATTTCGTCTCTTTGCTGTCGGGACAAAGCTTGCAAACGCTCGTACTCTTCGGGAGGCAAATAAACCCCATTCTTTTCCCTAGTTGCATCTAACTCACGTTTCAGCCTCGAAATTTCCTCCGTGTATTCTTTGAGAAGAACATGTTTGGCGATCATCTGATTCACGGTGGGTCGGTTCTTAATACTCTTCGCTCGATAAGCGTAATCTAGGGTTGATGCGGTTTCCTCTAAACTGGATGATCCTGGTGTGACCGTTGCAATCACACACGTCTTGTTACGACCTCCTAGTGATTCTTGCAAGAGCCTCGTGAGTTTTGAATCTCGATAAGGGATATGAGGGTGACGATCTACGAGAGCAGTGATAACGCGACCAAGAGTGAGGAGACTTTGGTTAATATTACCAGCCTCTCTAGCTCTTCCTTTCACAGCTCCGCTTCTTCCAATGTTCTCAGAACCAGCCAGATCAACAAGATTCAGCTTGCCAACTTTCAGAAGATCTGCGCCTTCAGGTGTCGATTGCTTAATATGAATCGTGATGGAAAAGATCGAATGCGATCGGGAAGAATACTTGTTCATTAACGTCTCAGCGGTCTTTCGCTTCAATGCAGATCGGTCCAGCACGGCGAAGATCTCATCTTCACTGCGAACAACAACATCCTCAAGTCCTTGTACAAAAGTTCCCTTTTGTGGGTCTTCATAAACGCGTAGCGAATCCATAACAGCATCATGTTCTGGACCAAGAAGATCGGTGAGCTGTTCATTGTACAATTCCAAATGGCTCACCCGAACGGAGTGCTCGTCGGTTAGGCTACGCAAATGATCAAAGATTTGCTTAACAGCGCGAGGAATGATACCAGCGTTTTCTGCCAGACGTCGCTCCGCTACCCCAGTCATTTCAGAATCTCGACGTCCTTCCATAGTATGCGTCTTTCCCGTTCCAGTTTGACCATAAGCAAATACAGTGCAGTTGTACCCTTCCAAAACCTCATCAACAATGGGCTCTACAACACCCTCGTAGACCTCCTCCTGTGTCGCAGACATGCCAAAGACGTGATCGTATGTATAAGTTTTCTTCCCTGAAGCATTACCTGGCATCACAGTTCCCTTTCGCTGCATCGTGGGCCCCGTAAGAACCACTTCCTTTCGGAGCGCATCGACCGCCAGAACTGAACGTTCCCCATGACCTTTTTCTCTTTCATTCAAGGGACGGCAACGCACAGCAACTTGAACATTAACGGAACGAGCAGGTTGTGCACCCCGCTGACCCTGACGGACATAGCCGCCGGGAGAAAGGGCTGATGACATTGGGGCGCAGCAAGACCCAAGTTTCGCAGCTGGGAATGGCACAGATTCGTGAAGTGGGAATGGGACGATTTAAGGCTGGAGCTGGGAGATAGGAACTAAAACTGAGAGAGAGCGAGAGAACTAAGCCGGTGTGGCAGTGCTGAAGCAGCTCCTTCCCAGAAACGTCCACATGCATCCTAAGCCTCGAGCATTCGTTCCAATTGCCGCCAAATTTAAATTTTTAAACGTCCAAATTGGCGGGTTTGAACCGTAAGCTGACGAACGCTACTGTGAGTTATCATCAAAAACGGAAAGCGTGCGACATGGCACACCACAAGCAAGGGCACAAAGGTAAAAGTGTTGTGTGCAGCACAGGCCTCGCGTCAACTTTGAGGTTCAAAGGAATCTTCTCCTTCAAAGCACATTGCCTCACTGCATGTCTATTTTTCTACTGTGAAGTTAAACTACTAGGGTAAAACGAAACCATGTATGCCTGAGGTATGCCGATATATTAACAGGTATAAGTCAGAGGATATTTGCTTCTTCCCGCCGCGGTATAACTTTTTCCAGTCTGATGATATGGGAGTCCCATGAGCTGGCGACTCTACTCCCATCCCGTCTTCGGGGCCGAGCCTCAATCACACCGCAAACTGCGCTTCATAGCATGACCAAAATTTTCATCGCTCATTAAACCCTGAGAGGTCTCAGCGAGCAATGAGTGTAGCTATCTCTAGCGCTACCTGCTGAACACGAGGAGAAATAGCTGCTACATCCGCAGCTGCTTTGGCTACGCCCAACTCTACACCTAGCGCAGCTGACTCAGTATCGTCGCATAACAATGTCCCAACGGCAACCATCACCCTATACACTACTTCCTCGTGCTTCTCACCCTTTTCGATAATGCTTATCGCGCGTTGCATTACTGGGGCGCGTTCTGAAGCTGAGGCTTCACCATCATGCAGCATAACTGCATAGTTGACCAGCAGAGAGGCAAAAGTCTCCCGAGCACGCTTGTTATCGTTCTTTGAGGCACTCGCGGCAGCCTCAAGAATTTTCGAGCATTCGGATCTTGCAACAGCACCAGCTACACGATTTCCAAACATATTGCACAAAAACCTACAGCCCATGATATACACAGCTCCGTTAGCCTGCTCAGACGATAAATGTGCGAGTACATCTGAAAGGACCTCCCCATTCCGATTTCCAAAGAAATACGAAGCCCCTGAAGGCAAAGATATAGCAATTCTTGCCACATCTAGAACAGGAAAGCTGTTAACTGTAGGCCACTTCAGCAGCTTCTCCACTACAGCACAGTCTGTCTCATCCAATACAACTACATCTTTCCTAGACTTCAGTTTGGGCATCAATGATGAACCAAACACGGCTGCTTCCTGCTGATTTAAAGAATGTCCTGTTCCGGCCTTTGCAAACTCTGTATTGAAAAAGCTAAGCTTCTGCTGAATCTTTTCGACTTGATCGATGTTCTTGTATAGTACCATACCACTCTTGTGAGGAATCAACTTCCGAGGTGGTGGCAGGTTGTTCACGTCAGTGTTCGCTGTGCTAGACCCCGCAGGCACGTAACGCGAACTGCCTGTGAAAGGATCATTTGTCGCAGATGTTGTCCCGCCATTGCTAGCCGGAACGTATCTGGATCCTCCTGTAAGTGGATCGCTGTTACCAGTAGACAAAGTCGTTCCACCGTGAGGAACGTATCTCGAACTTCCAGTCAAGGGATCCGAAGCCTGTGGGCCATCGGATTGCAGAGCGCTAGGAGGAACTTGCTGTTCGATGAAGTGGGCAATCTGATCCAGAAACTCCTGGCTTATTTCGTTCTCATCAATGAATCTTTGTGCTGCAAGGTAAGGATTCTCCCCCTTGTTGTAACCCAGCTTCTCTTTCTTCCCTCCTTCTCCAATCTCGACTTCAAAAACAAAGTCGTACTTCTTGCCCTTGACTTCGCCACCGCTGGTAGCACCAGCAGGCCCATCTACTACATCACCAACTTTTGACCATTTCGCATCGGCAGCTGACCACATGTAAACCTCAGCACCACCATTTGCAGTTTTGACGATTTTGTTCTCTCCATCTTTCTTTCCAGGAGCAGCAAGAGCGGACTCTACAGATGGAAGTTTGTCGACATCAACTCCTCCGATAACCTTCGTATTGATTTGTCTCTCGGACACCGCCTTTTCAAAAGCGGCAAGAACGTCTTGATCAGCCACTTTCGCTTCATCAATCGTAAAAACGCGCGCTATCCCGTCACTGCAAGCTGACACAATATCCCCGTTAGGACAAAAGCAAACCGACCATACTGTGCCAGGATGCATTATGGTTTGCTTGGGAACAATTTCGTGCAACGAACTTTCATCACATTCCGAGACGCGCACAGCGTTATCTTCGCCTCCTGTCACGAATAGCCACTTTCCAAGTCCATCACCAAAGCTATCGACAGAGTAGCAGTAGCTACCATTATGCAGATCGGATATCTTCTTCAGTGGGAGATAGGAATCACGGGCTTCTCGCCAATAGACAAGTGCTGAATCATTAGCAACAGTGACGAAACCGGCATTCGGACCTCTTACGACATCTCTGATGACATCAGAATGAGCCATTTGCAACGCGATGCCTGTTTCGCTCTTCGTTTGACCCGGCCACAGCCTGACTCTCTTATCAGCGCCAACGGAGACAAAGGCGCCTCGAGCTGTTTGAGTGGCTGCCCAGACTGCTGCTTCGTGACCGCGTAGCACGCGTAAGCACTCTCCAGTATCAATGCTCCACACTCGAGCTGTCATATCCCACGATGCAGACACGACGGTGTTCGGTTCTGCAACAGACGCAACAGAACAAACAGAAGAAGTGTGTCCCCGTAAGACATGAACACATTCTCCCGTTTCAACGTCCCATACGCGCAGAGATTTGTCTCCAGAAGCACTTACCACGCGATTCGTGCCAACAAACGTGAGCGCATTTACAAAATGGGTGTGCCCTTTCAGGACTATCTTTGGAGCTTTTTGCTCCAGGTTCCACACTACAACGGAGTTATCTCTGCTTGCAGTGGCAATCAGGCCAGCAGAGGACGCGGCCACACCCCTGACATCCGCGCTGTGAATACGAAGCTCTCCTCTGAGTTTGTACATGGTAAAAGGGCTAACCAATCACTGGTATAGTTAGATTCCGAAATATAGTAAGAACTAGCAGATCATTTGTACCAGTGAAACCGAGTTTGACAGTTGAAAAATGTGGAAAGCTGACGAGATGGAATCGATGCTAGGAACTCTAATAGCTGAGGCGATCTGAATGAGAAAGGATCGAATTAGGTCGACGAACGTAACAAAACGTAAAGGGTTTCGCAGCAGGACCAGCGCATGAAGGTGAGTGCGCTGTGGGGTTGGGGATTATGGACTTGTTCCTTTCCAACACAAGAACCCTTCTCAAAGTCCTTGATTCACGGCCATCAACAATTACGAAAATGTACAATTACAGACTTTCAATTTCAGAAAATTGTCAAGGATGATCCCCAGCAGTTCATCCGCTCGCAAGTGGTTCGCATAAAAGCGAGCATTTTTGCAGGGAGCCGTTGTGTTCCTCGGAGGAACACAACGAACTTCCTCGGCCGTCGCTGCGCTAACTAGAAGTCCTGTAGAAGCTTTTCGTCGAGGGAGAAATGCGTGGGGGCATGTGTCGATAGGCTCCAATACCAGAAATTTTTGCTTTCATTTATTGCTTCGCGACTACAAGAACTTTCCTTCACTACAGAGTCTCGGCAACTGTTATTATGTGCAGATGCGGAATCTATGATTTCGGAGCACCGTTATCAGGGAAAATCCTTGATTAACAGGCATGGAAGACTTACAGACCAAACACAAAGACAAAGCCCCTGAATAATACTTTGTTGAGTACTACGCACTTGAGACGTAAAAACTGGATTACTTCTTGATTCATTCTATCATCCTTTGCGAAGAACATGTCCCTCTTAACCACTATAATTGGTCTCACCTTCTCAATGGAAACAATTTCTCATAGAACATTTCCATCCGACAATCGTCAATATCCAAGGAATTCAGAATAACTTTCTGTCACGGAATAGAATTGGTTTCTATGTCGTGCACTTACCGTCATGCCACCAACTTTTCTGTTTCGTAGATGAAGTATGGATTTTTTTCTTTCATATGTGATGTTTTCCGACGTGGATCGCATCGTAGAATTGTCCATTCCACCCTAAACTTTTGGAACAAGCGGGTTTTCGGGATTTCATGTCAATCCCGGTGCTCTGCTGACAAACAGAACGACATTACTTCAGCCACGCCATATTCTAGGATTCCCTCATACGCCTTTGAAATAGAATAAATCTATAACGTGGAGGTTTTGCGCACAGCCTTTGATTCATATAGTTCAAGTCTCCGACAGTACCTGTAGCGTTCCTACCTCTTCTCAACAAACATTTTGTCTCTGGACATTTAGTGCTCCAGTACCCAACAGGTTCGAGCGATGGCTGCAGCCGTTGAAAAGATGGGTTTGACAACCGCTTGCCGTATGTTTCATGTGAAATGTTTCCTTGTTACGGTCGACACATGAAAGTGACAACTAATACTGAAGCAACTGTAATGAGCATTGCGATATCTCTTATCACAGAAAAGGAACATTTTTACTACAATGATGTGGATGTGAAAGATGTGAAGTAATTGCTGACGTTAAAAGTATCTAAGGTAAGTTAGTTCAATATGAGTTTCAGTCTCTACTTCGCCCCTTTCTGGTCTACACAAGAAGGCAACTCAAAGGTGCCAAGAATCTCGGTTCTCTTGAAAGAAAGCATCCACGTACAAAAGGCATTACAACACAATTTTCTTATTAAATGAAAGGGGCTCCTTTATGCTACATCTAACTTCGAGACAGTTGCAGGTACCTTGTTATGGCACCCATTAGGTTTCTACCACACGATCCACACACGAGAAGAGTGGAAAATAACGATCGAAGAGGAAGTACGTTTTGTAAACTACCAACCTATGTGATCAAGGCATACACGTACATGACTCTAGGAGGAATAATATTTTATTTATTATACGAACAGGTGTGAACATGTCTCCGTCACAGTATTGAGTTCTGTCTCTTCTTCTTTCTTCTCTGAGCCTTTTCAGCTACAGGTACCCTTCATATAACGGTACAAGCACCGCAGAACAAGTCAGATGGCAAAGCAAAACCGGATGAGCTCAGAGGCCTGTCTAAGTTGATCATCACCATGATTCCTTCGTGGGGATAAGTCAACATGTTATTATGACCATCCTGGTTTTACTAGGTATGAAAAAGTAACCACTGCAGATGTTCTCTGTCTGTTCAAGGCATTGTCCTATTCGGAATGTTTCGGAGGCTTCCGTGTTTAAGTTATGTTGCAGATAAACCTACCGCAGAGAAAGTTTAGGAGTCCACATATTAATGTGGAATTGATAACTTCCACTCTTGATAAATGTCAGCAAGAAATGGTCTGCTCATACCTTTTAGCTTAAAGGCAAGAGAGACCCACAGCCGTTACATTCGTTCAAGCGTAATTCCAACTCTAGAAGCGAGTACGCACGGATGTCATTTTTACCTTTGACTGTCGGGCCCAAGTTGTAATGCGCCACTCACAGACTGGAAACCGTGCTAGACCTTCTTGAAACATTTGACCGCAGCCCATCGATTCGGCGACAATTGGCGTCCGTTGACGGCTACAAGCGCCGATTTATTCTCGAAGAAAACGTCTGTTGACCGGAAAGTTATCTGTATGGTCCATGACACAGCCTCTGTGTAAGGGCCTACCAAGGGTACAGAAAAACCCTTTGAAACATTCGTTGTATTGATGCGAAACCATTTCCACTTGATCTCCCATGCCCCTCAGCAAGCAAGCGTAAAACGTTTTGTTCTTGAACAGGGGGCAGATGACAGGGGGAGCTTTTAATTTAAGAGCACTGGTCGTACAATGGCAATGTCATGAATGTAGAGGGGTTGTGCGAGAGGTGACCAAGAAACTGGAGTGGTGTTTTGGTAACGATCTTATCGATAGATATGGTATAACTATCGTACTATATCTGGAGTTTTGTAGGGCAACCGACTGGTCTGCGGCGGAGCAAATCTACCCTTCGTAGCGTATTATTTCAAGAGCCAAAGCGAAGGAACGAACGCCTCTCACTTCTTGAGTCTGAAAGATGACAAGTGATACCGGTCACGATATTCCAGCCCAACAAAAGTCTCAAGACCTGGAAAACGGACCGGAGCGCCACCAGATTCATAGAGTTGTGGCGAACGCAGAGCGCATATGTGTTAGGACATTAAGCGCACGGCGGCTGTACATTTTGACGTTCAATGATTGAACCCACTCGAGATAAGTCTCCGGTCCACGTAAACGTACAGTCGGCGTGGAACTTCTTCACAATGTACACCTGCAAACATGCCTCACGGAGGACGATCACGTTACGAAAAGAAGTACCAAAAGTACTGCTGCTGCATCGCGAGCGTGGGCGCCTGTGCGTGTGAGGATTAGCGCTACGTGGCATTGCAAAATGTCTGGCAACGCACAAAAGCAAGTCTCGATACTGCTAAGGGAAGCGCGCTACGGCTTGCCTACGGCGTCGCGAATAATGGTCATCGCACAAGTGGTGACACACAAGACTCAACGCGCTTGGAGAGGGGCGGGGTGACTGGTATGTCGCCCCCACACTGCAACCGAAGCACGCAGTGTGACAGTGGTGATTGTAGCAATACACACCGGTTCTCGCGACGACTGCAAAGCCAAACGGTACAATCTGTTACAGCCAGACGCGGCTCCAATAGGGCTTTGGTACTGCCAACTTGGTACCAAAGATTGGGCTTTGTGCCGGGAACGGAGGAACAGGAGCAAATTGCTTGACAACGATGGCTTCATTTTCGGTTGAATGTATTGCACAGCTAAGCGTTTATAAAGAACGTATGATATGACAGGAAAGCACCTGTAGAAACAGTTGCAGCGAACGTGGTCTTCCGTAACGCACGTCGGAAAGGGTAACAAATTTGGGGCTGTTCAGCATTAGAGCGCAAGCGAGATTGCACAGCATTATGCGAGCGTGTAGAGTGATGAGTAAGGTTACAATAGAGAAAGAAGCGCGTTGAATGACGAAAGTAAGAGATGGAAGGGGTGGAGGCAGAAGGCACTGATTTAAGAAGTGTTACGATTTGAAGAGTGATGTTAAAGATCGCAACGGCAAATGGGGCACGAGCGCTTCTGTTTGAGCCATGTGTGTATACAATGCTTGTGGTAAACGTGATCACACGAAAGCAACACGAGCGGGACGCCATATTCAAAACGCTCCAAACAGATATGACAGTCCATGTTCATATGCTCCTTGGTAGCCTCAAGGGTAGTGAGATCATCCAACTCATGTTTGGACAGTCCGCATCGCACATTACCATCGTCCAGTTCTAACAACTCCTCGTACGTGAGTCCCAGCGAGTCATCGTCATCCCTAGCAATGGGCGCACGTCTACGCGAGATACGAAAGCCCAAAAAGTCGGTGAGTCTAGACACGGCGCGTCTACCCTGCGGGCGGTATGGTCGCGTGGCCAGACGCCGTCTAGCCGGCACAGGCGAGTGCGCCGGGTCAAACGGCTCCCAATCAGCACGCTCATCAAACATTAGCGGCATGCGCTGCGCGCCATAGTCCCAGGCGCGCGCCAACCAAGGCTCCGGAATATGCGTATGCACGCGCGAACGCGCGCGCGGCAACAGACGGTGACGGCGCGGCGGCGGCGGCGCGTCAGCGGCGGCAGCAGCAGCGGCGGCGGCGCGACGTAACAGCGGCGGGTGGTGAGGTTGAAAGGGAAGACGAGGCGGAAGCTCGCCGGGCGGACCCCATTGCCAGTCTTCTGACAGGTCGCTGGGGAACGGCGCCGGCGCCGGCATGGGCCTGGAGCGCGGGCGGCGGGTGGCCGCCACTGCGCGGCGTGTTGGCGGCGTGGCGGCGCGCGCGCGCTTCGGGCGCTTTTGCTGCGGGCGCTTCGGACGCGGCGTGCGCGGACGGCGACGACGGCGGGAAGCAGCGCGCGACGACGACGACGGCGGGTGGCGGGAGGCAAACAACGCGACGACGACCGACGACGACGATGCGGAACACCAAGCGGAACGCGTGTGGCGACGCGTGGGCGCACCAAGACGCGGGGGTCTGGCGGTGTGTGTGTGTGTGTGTGTGTGTGCGTGTGCGCGCGTGTGTGTGGCAAAAGAAAGCAAAATCTTGCAGCGGCGCTCGGCGAGCGCGCGCGCGCGGCGCCCGATGGATGACTTGTGCGCGCTGCGCGCGCAAAAAAAAGTGCAGATTCGGACGGCTGCGAATGGAAGCGCGCCACGCGCGCGCGCGACGTGCGCGCAGCGCACACACGCACAAACACGCACACGTTGAAAGCAACACAGAACTGGTGCGTGCCGCTCGTCTCGTTCCTCTGCATGCGTGGCCTGTCGACCATGTGTGCTTTTCGTTTGGCTTGGCTTCCTGGCATAGCAAGCTCGGCCAACACCCTAAGGCATCCATTTCACCACATTGTTCGCAGCTTGCGTGCGCCTTGTAGCTGAACAAGCTTTAAGCTCCATGCGGCCACGGTGAGCTCCCATTTGCTCCACAGCGGTTGTGAAGATAAGAGGGTTAACGAGGGCTAACCCCAAGCGTACAGAGACATGCCTCAAGATGCAGCTCCTTTGCTCCGAACCGAATCCAAAGCTTCTGCACGCTTCTGTCTTGTCTGGCGCGATCCGATTGGAGTCTCATCGGTTTGCCCAAGAGCATTACAGTGAAATTCTACTGTATTCCAAAAAGAGAGGAACCATCAACCACATCCCACGCATATGCAGGTGTGCAGCCGGAAGCCATCCTCACGCCTTTCGCAACGTCGCACTTCCAAACCAAACCATTTTTCAAGCATATGCGCCGTTCTAGAGCTCTTTGTGCTGCATCCGTTTCTTTTTCGATGCCGCCAAAAACTTGCAACCGTTGCAGCAGCGAGGAACTAAAACTGATAGCGTATTGGCATGCCACGCAAGTTCATTGTGGAGTTTCATTGTCAGCAAGGCTTGTGCCCTAAACAGAAGAACAACCATTTTCTATGTGAAAAGGAATTATAAAGCAAGGTCTATCCGAGAAACAAACCACAAAATATGCGTGTCTCTTTTTCACCCTCCGTATATGTTCCCCTTTAAAAAAAAAAGCTTTGCGTTGGCCTCTTCATTAGATAGTGACGCTCCGTTTAAGGCTCAAACTTTGAGCTCTCTTAGAGCGCAGTAAGCAACACGGCAATTACTAAGTATTCTAAGGTAAAGATATTGATTCAAGCTTTACATATTTACTCCACGAGAACTAAAATCGGCGCAATGAAACTTTAACTCCTTGTTCAACTTTTCGAACCTAGTACTGCAGATAAAGTTTTGCCAAATTCTTCTAAACAAAGCGCACCTCTTGAAATATTTTTAACTATCAAAATGGCCCCAACCTTTTTTTTGGGAGTAGACAATAACATCTGCAGCGCAATATACATACCCCTATTTGTATCTTGCTTTACCTCACAGTGTCTGAACATGACAGGTCCTGTCATTCAAACCAACTTTTGGGTTACTAATTTTCAGTTTATGGCTCTCAATACTGTGAGGAGAAAATGTTTTCATAAACTAGAATACATTCTCATTATCAGGTCCTCGCACACCATTTGAACTCATTCACGGCTCAGAGATTCCACCTGTTTCTGAACTCCACTTGCTTCTGTCGCAACGAAAACATTGAATATCTCCATACTCCATCTTGGTTTTCAAACTACCAACATCAGCAGTAACAGTCTTTCTATTTGTGCCATTCAGCACGATGATCCGCGATCGAACTGCAGCTTGCAACACCTCTAATCTGCCACTGGATCTGGGTTTCGAGGATGATCATTCACTTCCCTCTGTGCTACAGCTACGGACTGCTTTTCATTCTCAAACGTTATCGTCAGCAGCACTTCCTCCACTAAGGTCTTCTATTCCTCGACCTTTACAACTCGACCGTAACCGCCCGTGCCCAATCCATCTTTCTAACGAGGAAACTTTTCATTGCTTCAATGAACGCCTAAACATTTTTGGGTCTTCCAAATCCGTGCCCAAACCCAAATCTGAACAATCAACACAAAATCAATCGTATGTACCGATGAGACCGACCTTCTTAAACGACCAAAGTGCATCAAACTCTTTGGCTGTTGACTATCACAAGGACGCGAAATTAGCTTGTTCGTCAAACATGGCTTCAACTTTGCTTTCGCAGCGCAGCCGACAATTGAACATTGGTCCCAGCACACTTTCGGCAGTAGACCGCGATATTCTCTCTCCTATTTCTCCATCATCGTTAATTTATTCACCCATTGAAACCGTCGTACAGAAAGCTCTTGTCTCAGATCAAAAAGCATTTTTCGCCTTTCTCTGTCAATACTGTGATGAGGGTTTCAATTCAAGAGAAGAACGAAGAGTACACATTGCAACATATCACCCTCGCCCTCATGTGTGTTCAATATGTTTGCACAGATTCTCTCGCAAGTATGATTTGAGAAAGCACATCTCTACGGTACATAAAAGACTACGACCGTTTCGATGTGATGTATGTAACAGATCGTTTGGACAGAAACACCATCTTACGAGACATAAAAACTGTCTCCATTCCATTGTCAAGATGAATAAGGCCGTGTCCTGTAGTCACGCATCGATTGAAAAGGAAAGCTTGGAGAATTATTTGAATCCGGCACACAGGTTACCATTTTATAGATGTATGTTGTGTGACATGGGTTGTAGGGATGTAACTTGGCTCTTTCATCATCTGAAGCAAGTGCACATGGTCGAGGCGTCAAAAATTAGAGGAATACTGGCAGCCTCCGAGAACTGTTGGGTGCTTGAAGCTTAATCTCAGTAAGGTTATCATTCAGGAAAGCTTCGAAGAAGAAAGTCAACGACAGACTCAAGCAGGGAAGACTTCGCTCTTAAATGAAAGGGAATCTGAACATCATTTTTTACGCTAATGATCGCAGAGGATATCTCACAACATCATTTCTTTAGATCATGAATCTTGCTGACGCTTTCAGGAACGAGGTTGCTTGTTTTCACAGGTTCTATCATCTGTTTTAATTTAAAGAGCGCTTTGCATCCATCCAAATGTGCTTCTTCTCTGTTGGTAGTGAAGGAAATTTGCTGGAATGGACATAGAAGTCTTGAAATAGCCTGTGGACGACTAACTTTGATCATATAGCGAATTCTGGTCACTACGTACTTGGTGCTGATGCGAGAACCTACATAAAGAAAAAAGGTCTTTATAAATGCCGCTGAGAAATGAAATGCGTAGTGCGGACGACTTGTATCTCGTTTACAACGAGGACAGCGAGCCGGTGAACGAGATATTTGATCTTTTCTTGGCTGGCCCGAAGTGGATAACCATATGAATTGGTTCTCGTTCATATGAGAATCATCAACTTCAAGTCACGATTGAATTTTACAGAACCCCATAGAATTGGGTTTCTCCATGTACCTGTAGTTCTTAAAGTTCAGGGCTGCAAATCTTAAAAGCTTCGCCAAGAGCTTTACATTCAAAGGCTTCAGTGAGGTTTACGTGGTCCTTAAGGCCTACAGCCCGACTTTGAAAACAGTTCCAGCTGAGAGCTACCGCAAAAGATTGAAGTACATCGTTTGATGGAAGTACAACAATATGGGCCGCATTCACCTCTATGTACTTTGAATTGAGATTTGGTCTGTGGTGTTCAACAGGTTGAATCGTGGGTGGCCTTTCTGGACACTAAATGTCTTTCGGCGCTGGCTCGCCAAGAGACTTAAAAACTGCTGTATTTAATCGTGACTGTAGCAGCAAATATCAGTCTGCAGAGGTTCCCGCCGACGTTTTCAACACTTTCTGACTCCATCTACGGTCGATAATCAAGAGATTGGTTTCTGCTTTCACTTTCCTCCTACCCACTTCTTAATATAACTGATTTTCTACGGCGCTTTGTCTGAGGCGAAAGAACGCAGCGGCTCAAGGCACATATTTTTTAACCAAGAAAGAATGGCTGGTTCTACGTTTCCTCAACATTTATCATTCTTCATGCATAGCATCGGGCAACACAATTTGTCGTACAAGTGGCTCGAGTCGTAGACAAGTCAATCTTCGATTATGCTCCAAAGGCAGATATTACGTGTTTCAATGACTTTTTGCTGATGCGAGCGCGGACGTGCAAAAATTGACATCAAACCGCAGTCTTCTTGAGTTTAGAGCTTCAAATCCTTAAGATTGTGATAGTATACCTCTACGCATCAACAGGCGTTCCTTGAATTTTAGGCCTTTCGCTGGTAAGGGTGCTTTACACAGTTCTGAGGGATGCGAGTTTTGAACATCGAGGTATTTGAAAACCTATGAAAACCTTCCTTTATTGTTTTACAAGACTGTTTTTGTTTCAACTCTGTGGCAGGGCTTTTTTTTGTTGTGAGACAGGTAGTCTTATTTTGTTCTACCCATTGGGATTTGGTAGGGACGCCCAACAATTTGTAACGCAAGGCTTCATTAAGGAACCATTTCCTCTTTAGATGGGCTTCCAATTTTCATGGCCGTTGTAAGACAATGTTGGCAAGTATCTTCCCTCTCTGGTATCCCATAGAAGATTTTTGTTCTCTTTCTTCGGGCAACAGCGCAAGAAATAATCTAGATGGTACTCTGCAATTCGCGAATCTGTTCAGAAGAATCGAACGTGATACCTGTACAAACTTTATGTAGCTCTTGAAGGGATACGTGTTCAGATACCTTTATTTATGTGATTGATATATGTACCCAAGATGCCTATCTCTGGGTTAGAGCGAGAGAGACTTGTCTTCTGTGAGCGAGGCGTTGGGCCGGTTGTTGATCAGGGTTAATTATGAACTTTGAGAATTTGAACGAAATCGGTAGATTCTGAGATTCTACAGATTTCGCAAACCTGTCTTGGGTGGCACGGCATGCAGTGGTGTTGCAAATGTGCCGTAAGTTCTCTATCAACAGAGAAGCGCTTCGAACCTTCATGTTGAGAAAGAGGTTGTCCAGACTCTAGACTCTTATGGGGTGCGCTGTGTGAACATCATAGTGAGCACTGCAACCTCCATGCCGTGAGTCGGACCACCTCCAGCACATGTTTCCATTATTCAACCGCTTCCACGCCGTTCAAACCGCGGATACCCCGACGCGCCAACTGTTTGCCCGCCTCTCTGAACAGCGCCTCGACGTGATTCTCGCCGAAAAGGCATACGTAGCTACCGTGAGCCATAACGCGCTCCCCAAGGCTTGCGTAAGAGGATCGTTCAGCGGACTATCGACAAGCCTCTTGTCACTTGTGCTTTCCACGCCCACAACCACCGCTGCTATAATCCAGAACCCCGATGCGCTGGTTCTCACGTGTGTTGATAAATCGTCAGTGCAGCTTGAGATCACAGTGCCCGTGCAGCTCACGCCTAGCGCAGACCTTCTTGACGAGCTTCATCATTCTCTCATAACGGCTGTGGCTTCGTTAGAAGCTTGTTTGCTCGGAGAACATGAGCACACTGATCCAACGCACGATATTCATGGCTTGCAAGCTATGCATGCCATCCCCATGCATGACAAAGAGCCTGTCAATGGTGTTTTATCATTCCGTCGTATGTGCGCCGCAAGCATGAGTTTGTTAGCCGCGCGGGCCTTTGCAACCGCGCAGCTTGCGTCAAAATGTCGGGCAGAACGATTGCAGCAGAAACAAGCGATAATTGAACAAATGAAGCAATCGAAAAAACGTGAACGTGAGCGGGCGGAACAGGCTAGAAGTCGTAAGGTGCAGAAGAAGAGAGAACGGAGCGTCTTTGTCGAATATAAACCCGCGCACGATATTGAACAGGAAACAGACAAACAGGGTGCAAACCATTCTCAAGTTCACGTCAGTGAAAACAAACAGATAGGTAAACATAATGAACCCGAACAACAAGCAAAAGCAACTGAGATTTTGCGAACCTACTCTGAAAAGAGCCCGTCGTTGAAGGAAGGGCGTGAACCGAATCAAGGACAAAAGCATGTGGCCGGGAGTACGGCAGCAAACCGGACAACCGAACCGTCATCATCGATCCCAAAACGCAAAAAGCGCAAGAAGACCATGAAACTCGTCTAGAGCGTAAACAAACTTGTACAATCAATAGGAATCGAGTCAAAACTTGTATATTGTTTCATGTATTCACACAGTTCTGCTACAAGATGCACTGAGGCAATTGATCCCACATGGCCACCTCAAATCCATCCATCAAAGCGTTCACAGAAGCTACAATGATATTAGGATGGGCGTACACAGTCGTCCATCTCTTCCCGTTAGACGAATCTTCAAACTCCACCATTACTCGAGTTATGGCAGCTGTCCCACTTGCATTATCGAGAATGCGCACCTTGTAATCGACTAAAGATACTGTTCTCAACGGCTTGTACACAGGGAGAAGACATTTCTGAAGCGCGCCGTTCACCGCATCTACAGGACCATTTCCTTCCGCAATCTCAAAACATACCTTCGTAGGACACAGATCGCCACCATCCTTTGGTCCCAATAACGCAAGTTTCACTGAAGCCTGTGTAACTGACTCATTTCTAGGCGTCGCATTCTGGTCTTCTCCATATACGACGCGCTTATTATCAGTTGAGACAGAGAAGTCAAGCAGTTCAAACGGTGGTCTATATCCTTTCACAGTGCGTCTCAACATCAGTTCTAGGCTTGCTTCGGCGCCCTCGAAGCTGTAGCCTTTGTTTTCCAGCTCTTTAACCTGCTGCAGTACAGATTTTGCACGCGCATTCCAATCTTTGACATCTTCTTCATCTCCATCCGGATGCAACCCAAGCTCTTTCGCCTTTGTAATGATATTCCGCCTTCCAGACAACTCAGAGACGAGGATACGTCGCTCGTTCCCAACGAGCTCCGGGTCAATGTGCTGGTAAGTGTTAGCGTCCTTAAGCACGGCTGCCACATGAAGTCCTCCCTTGTGTGCAAAACTGGATGAGCCCACATACGGCCGACTGGGAACGTGTGGCTGGTTTGCCACTTCATCTGCATACCTCGATACATTGGTCAACTGTGACAAGTGATCCCCAACACAGTTGTAACCCATTTTGAGTTGGAGAGTTGGCACAATGCTCATCAGGTTTGCGTTGCCTGTGCGTTCACCAAAGCCATTTACTGTTCCTTGAACAAGTGAAGCGCCAGCGTGGACAGCCGCAATCGAATTGGACACAGCGAGTTCCATATCATTATGGCAGTGGATACCAATCTTCACGGATGGAAACTCAGAGACCACCATTCGAGTAATATCTTCAATCTCCCACGGCAAAGTTCCACCATTTGTATCGCACAGAACGAGCACATCAACCCCAGACTGTGCCGCTGCATTCAAACACGATAGGGCATAACTAGGGTCAGCTTTATATCCATCAAAGAAATGCTCAGCATCCAGCATTACTTCCTTTCCATGAAGCTTAAAGAACTCTACCGTTTCTGAAATCATGGCGAGATTCTCCTCGAGAGTGGCTTCAAGAACAACTGTAACCTGTGTGTTCCACGCCTTTCCCACAAGCGTAACAACCGGCGTATCAGCATTGAGTAACGCAAGAACATTCTTATCCTTCTCGCAGGTGGTGCCCTTATAGCGCGTACTACCAAACGCTACCAATTTGGCATTTCGGAGGTCTTTACACTGAGCAAAGAACGCCTCGTCCTTCGGGTTGCTGCCCGGCCACCCTCCCTCGATGTAATGCACGCCGAATTGGTCAAGGCGATGCGCGATTTTGATCTTATCAGGAACAGTGAATGAAATTCCCTCACCCTGTGACCCGTCTCTTAAGGTTGTGTCATATATGTACACTGTCTTCTGCTCCTTGATAAGCGCCGAAGAAGCAGCCCGCTCTGTAGCAGACGAAACGCGAGCCGACCTACGTCTGGCAGGCGCAACCATCGTCACATACGTGCGCCGACAAGCAGTGTCACACCGCACTGGTCGCCACGACCGTCGCACTGGCAAACAGCCTGTCCTCACGAACGCCTCCTCTGCAATCATTGTACGGGCAGCAAGTAACTACAAGCACAGATTGGAGACCACTGCTTACTTGGTAAGTTGCCGAGGGTGGACAAGACTCGACGACTGCCGGGCAGTCTTGCAATCTGTTTGCTTCCCATCGAGGGCAAACTGAGCAGCTCGAAGCAGCTCAGATGCATGTTCAACGCTTCCCCTTCTGTCCGCTTGTTGGCCACGTGCCACGCCGAGCGTCACTTCAAAAACACGGCGAGAATCGTATGCAAATCTTGACGGCGCCATTTGAACCAATGACACGCGGCGCCTGCAAAAGTACAGATACACGTACAAGATATCATACGTCGCGCGCTTTCCGACACACGGCCATCTCCTCATTCCGCTTTCCTCTTCCGATTCGCCCCAATAGTTCGTCTCGCACATTTGAAAAGTCGAGCAGGGCAATGCGCACTGACGCTGGGCTGCAAGGTCTCGAGGGGCTCGAGTGAAAGATGCTTCTGCGGAAAGCTCTTGCCCCGGATGATCATGTCACTTCCCCTATTGGCCTGTTCAGTGCGGTTAAGCTTCTGAGGATTCGGCTCATCTTGGCGAGTTACATCCTTTGCAGTGACAGTGCGCTAACCATAGTTCCTTCGGTCCTTGTTTTGCCATCACTTGGAAAGGAACAATAACGCATGGCAAAAGTTTTCCTTCAGTATTTCAACCCATATCAGAGTTTTCAGCTCACACGATTACATCTGCTACTGATTGTCGCAAGTCGCGAGTATGAAGGGTTCTGGATACTGTTCTTTTTATTGCTCTACAGTGTAGAGTCTGCAGTGTAGACTACAAAGGTGCACTACAGATAATCAGTGCCGCATGTAGTGAGCGAACATTTTGTATCCCTTCTGCTCACGTGACCCAATTTCAACCCACCACAAACCTTACTTGTTCGATCGAAAAAGTTTCAACACCCATAGCGCAGCAAACCTCGACGTCAGCGCTTCAGGCTTCGGTAATAGGCGGCCTTAAACTGCTCAAGGCAAATGAATGTCAGAATTGTATGTGGCCCAAGTCTTAGAAAGTAGGGAGTCATCCCCTTCCACAAACTGAAGAATCCTTCTCGCCGTGCGGTCTTTGTAAGTGCATCCAACATTCCCGTGTATTCGGGAACGCCATTGATGACTTTCATATTCTGCACTCTGGTCTTCGCAGAATCAAGTGGAATCGAAACAACAGTTGCGAAGAATGCAGAAACCGTACTTGCCATCGCGTGTGCGTAAATATTATCACCAACAACGCCCGTCTTCAAAATATTCTCCTTTGCCTGATCGTACGTGGCTAACTGCGCAATGTTTAGCACCATAGCTCGTCCCACGGTGGGCATCGTGCCTCGCCACAGAGTCAAAAGACCTTCTTCTTTGGTTACTCTTGAAAGGGCATTCACCACATTTGTATAACCACGTCGCTCTGCAGCTGGTAGTCTTCCGTCCGCAGTCATTCGAATCAGCGCCACTTCAGCCGGTGTACCTACTACGGCACCAATACCACCTGCTACCATTCCCGCGAACGCCTTCTTGTAGAACGGTAAGGGCGATCCGTCAGGAGACATAAAGTCCTTCAAAACACCAAATGTTCCCAGACGACCAGTCGTATACGTCATTTGTCGGAATAAACCCGCTGTCAGGCCTCGATATAGTCCACTGACGCCTTCTGTCGCCGCAACTGATTGCAATGTTGTGACAAAACCGCTGATGGAGCGCACGGGTTAGAACGAGATTTAGCTGTTCATGCGGGTTGTGCTTCTCTAGGACTTACTGGTTCAATATGCCGGGGGTTGCAGTGGCTAGCTGCATTCTTGTCTTCACGAGATCGATGGGCTGCACAACGCATGTTGCCGCCATACCTGCCGCACAACAACCGATCATGAGGTTAGATTCCAAAGAAGCATGAGTTGCGACAATGTGAGATTTGCTTTTGTGTGATGTATCTTACCAGCAGAGCCGCCAAAAACGAATTGTAGGTACTTAGGTATCTGTACCGTTGGTATGGAAGGTTTCTTCGATGCGGATGATGACATTTTGATGCTGGCAATGAAAAATGAATTCGCCGTGTTACTGCTTTATGGCATCTGAGCTCAAAATTGGTTGAGATAGGTTTGCCGTCCGTTGCGGCAGTCTTGTCAGTCTCTACTACCTTCGTAGACACTCAGTCTCTGTAGGTGACAAGATCCGGAAGATTACGGAGGGAACGTGTGCCAGGACAGGAGGCTGGAAAGCACGGAAAGAAGAATTTGTCACGGCACTTGGAACGTCTCTGTTCGCGAATCAAGTCTACTAGGGTATACGATCATGGATTGTTGAGGGCGTTCCGCAAAAATGACTTGATCTTTGAATGTTTAGCCGCTGTGTCAAACCCAGTGCCATGTTTGGACGAATATCACGATCGATTCTATTGGCCATACCCCATAGGTCCCCCTTTCCATTCAGCCAGCGCCACATGGGCTTTCGCCATTGGGTGATCCCCTGATGCGGCACCGTCCGAAACGAGAGGTCCCTGACCGCCGTCAGCCACCACCTCAATTCCCTTACCATGCGCTGGTCAAGGTATTCGAGCCAACTCTCTTGGTTAACGCTGCATCTTCTCTTATCGGCTCTAATCTGTGTTTCCGTTTGCGAAACTTGCCACCCCGAACTCAGATCTAACAGCTGCGTTGATAAATCGATGAAAGAGATGGCTGAACAATCGTTTATAATGATCAAGCCTGATGGTACGTGAGATGCAATACCGGTGATCTTATTTGCATAGAACTAACATGTTGGCCACTCTTCAAATGTGGAAGGCGTTCAACGTGGTCTGGTCTCTGAAATCATCGGTCGTTTTGAACGACGTGGTTACAAGCTTGTTGCGATGAAATTGGTGAAGCCGACTATGCAGCTTGCTGAACAACATTACGTGCGTTAACCCATACTGTCGGGACTTAAAACTGAGTTCGAGTTCAGAGTTACTAACTTTCGACACTCTTATTTCGGTTTGAATTCCTAGGCGGATCTGAGTGAGAGGCCCTTTTTCCCTGCCTTGACCGAATTCCTTTCTAGTTCCCCCGTGGTGGCTATGGTATGGAGTGGCGAGGACATCGTCGTGCAAGGGTAAGTTCAGGAAGTTCCATTTCTTTTTCGAAGTAGGCCAATGTCGCCCATATGTACCGATTCTGACTTACATAACAATTGATATAGACGCGCGATGATCGGTGCTACAAACCCGCTCAAGTCTGCTCCAGGTACTATTCGTGGTGACCTTGCTATCGTCACAGGAAAGAATATCATCCATGGCTCTGACTCGGTTGAAAGCGCGAAGAAGGAAATTGCTTTGTGGTTTAACGAAGATGAGTTGTGCGACTACGAGAAGTGCACCGAAACGTGGATCTATGAGTGAGCACTCCTACATGGGCTCCCCCTCGCGCATTGTGATGGCATGGAGGAATGGGCCACAAGTTCCACTGACATGCTGTCAGCGTAAAGGAGGCATGCTTATGTTGTAGAACTCTAGCCTTGTGTCCGCGCGTATCACCACAGGATTAGGAAGCCGATGTCATGTTAGATATCGGGTTATCCTCCTAATCTGAAGCGACAGCTCTCACTATTTCGAAAGGGCACATGGACCAAGTGACCCGGTGGTTTCTTTCAACCACAGTATTTCCAAAACTCACTAAACCATGCTTCATTTAGGTTCTCTTGCACTACTATGTCGATGAGAGTGGAGAGTAATATAACCGTTCCATGTCGGCGAAAGCCACCGCGTTTGTCGCAGTTACACTGCGAGACAAAGGAGTGTTCAAGTACCTCGGCCTCTCCTGTGCTATCTGCACTAGATTTTTACGTTTCACCAAAGTCAAAGAAAGTCAGGAAGCTGCCACGCTTGAGTTCTTATTGGTCTAGATGATGTAGGAACAATGGAAGAAAGCACCACACGGATATCTATACACTTGCACAATCTCTTCCTTTCACTGGGCGCTGGAAGCAGTAAACACGATGAATAATCACTAGTTTGTACAGTCCGGCATTGTTTGTGCCCAACGCTGCTGTCGTTTTGAGTCCAAACATCTATCAGCAGAGCGGAATGTCGTGAGAGTGCTCCTTGAGAGTGGGGGAGCAAGGCTGAAATTCTATGGTGGAATACTGAAGGACATTCAGCACAATCCGGAAGAGCGCTCATGTTAAGTGCACGTTCCGATAGTGTACCACGTCGACAACGGATGCAGTTCCGCTATATGAGCATGTCAACTCATGAAGCTCTTCGGCTGCGTGTAAAAAGAAGGTAGTCCTCGTCAGACAAATCCTGCAGTGAACCAGTATGGTCGTGGCAAAAGCTCGCGAGTCTTCACTCCGGCCTGAGTCACGTTTGAACTTGTACCCCGAAGCGACTAGGTTCCTGCACGGAGTACAAAGAGGTTTCATCCTATGCCCCCGCGCCAAGGATTCAGAGCTTTATATTGGTGTGCCCCTGAGTCTGCTTTGCGTGCATTTCGGCAATTGTTGCTGACATAGTTCTCCATTGTTCCACGCTGAAGCTCTGTCGGCCGAATTTTGCTTTACAATCACTACTTCTGTTGATAGTTCACGCTGCCTTGGCTGCAAGTGTTGGCCCTGCACTTTTGTTCAAACGTCTCGGAATCGCTGGAGTGTAACTCACGGTTTCGAAACCTTTAATTCGAGTCGTGGAATGCCAGAGAACCGGGCAGCTCGTAAGTTTGGCGTGACCGGAGGGGCGAATCTGGGTGTCGCACTCTTCAAAGACTATAGCGCGTCTCGAGTTGCCCCACTGGCGTTGCTCGACTTCCGTTACCTTCTGGCCCACCAGTTCCAGTCACGCATTTCGACGTTGTTGGCTGTTTTGCAGCCGTTTAAGTCTTGCATAATTTTTGAAGAATCCTCCATACTCGTGATACGACAATTCCATTTCTGGTTTTCGAGCCAAGTTCGAAGGCACTTTGCCTCGTTTTCATTTCATCCGTAGTTTGGTCAACACATATCTGTTTTACCAGGTTCTTCCTTCCATATGTTTTCATTGTACTATTTACTGCGTCTTGCGAGCGATGGCGGGGCGAATACTCGGAGTGGCCAAGAACTTTCACCACTTCATGGTCTTCCGGCTCCAATTCTGGTTGTGCTCGCTCTTGCATGTTTGTGTCTTGCTGCGTGCGTGGCGGGTCTAACTCTTGGTCTAATGAGCCTGGATACAACAGGTCTCGATATCGTTATGCAAAGCAACAATGCAAAGCAAGCTGCCGCTGCGCGTGCTATCAAGCCCATTCGAGAGCAGGGCAATCTCCTTCTTGTCACGCTCTTATTCGCAAACACTATTGCTACAGAGCTATTGCCTCTGGTTTTGGATGCTCTGGTCCCGGGTGGTATCTTTTCTCTGGTTGTGTCAGTAGTGTCGATTATGCTTTTCGGAGAGATTATTCCACAAGCTATATGTTCACGCCATCCTTTAATTATCGGTTCATACATGATTGGATTCGTGAAGTTCCTGCGTACGCTCTTATATCCCGTTTCATTTCCCATTGCCTGGGTATTAGACGCTTTCTTGGGCGAGGAGTTAGGAACCATTTACAACCGGGAAGAACTGAAGGGTCTAATCGACGTGCACGCGAGCAATGCTGTTTTGACTCAGGATGAAACTACAATTTTGAAGGGAGCACTTGAGTTTTCTGCTAAGACTGTTTCACAAATTCTTACCCCCGCGAAGAATGTGTTTATGCTAGACATAGACTCTCGACTCGACCGCGAGACAATGCTACAGATTCTCAGAAGCGGACATTCTCGCGTACCGCTTTATGAAGATAACCAGCACAACATCGTTTGTTTGCTACTGGTCAAACAGATCATTCTCGTGAATCCGGATGATAACCTCCCAATCCGCTCTCTAATATCAAGGAAACAGAGAAACCACAAGGTCCGCGTCGCGCCGGCTCTTGAGTGTTCAGATAATACGCTTATTTCAGATCTTTTGAATGAGTTCCAGAAGGGAAGAAGTCATATGGCCATTGTATACAACGATATTCATCTTGACCACGATGAGCGGGAGTTTGTAGGAATTGTTTCAATCGAGGATATTATTGAAGAAATTCTACAGGTATGTTTGCAAGCAATGCCGAACCTTTTCAGTTATCCCGTTCCATTACCAAGCGTGAAGTAGCATCCGATCCCTCCATTCAAAGGGACTGTATTCGATGTAGGGCAAGAAGTAATGAACTAACCATGAGCAATGAATCTATTTTGAAACTGCAGGAGGAAATCATTGACGAAACTGATACATATATTGATAACACAAACAGAGCAAAAGTTTTGGTCCGAGACTCTAACGGTAAACTCGTTCGTACGACGACCGTCAGTACTCACACTATGGTTCTACCCAGAAATTCAGGCGCTTCTGTCGTGGTCAAGGAAGTTGACGTGAAGTCTTTGCGAAAGCCACTAAAGAACTCTGGCGAAGAGTATCCGCGGGACTGGAAGAAGCCTAAGACCACAAAACGGGACTCGTCGATACTACAAAGCTTGTCTGGGGAAGATGATGTTGCCCTAGAGTGTCTACCTGATCTCGAAAAAGGAATCGTTGCCACTCAGCTTTCGCCGACGCTTCGTCCTCAATCATCAGAGATGACCCCTCTTGTTCAAGAGGATGCCGAGGCCGAAATCGCTGGCAGTCCAGACATTCAGTATGCCATTTTGCCTAACGAATCTTCACTTTCAATGATGGGTGAGGACGACAATGTGGTACCAGAAGACATTGTACGTAGAACTAATTCGAGTTCTGATGTTTCCGTCGCTCCTGATCCTTCCACACATTCAGTCACAGTCGTAAGAGATAAGGACGAGAAGAAGCCGTTGCAAGTACGTCCGCTGCCCAAAGACGCCTCAGACGCTCGTGCCGTTCAAATTCCACCGCGTGTGCGCCCAAGCACGAGTGCAGTAGGTGGGGCGTCAAGTCCATCCATGCGTTCTTATGGATCAATACGCCCCGCCGAAGAACAGGAGGATGAATCTGGGGATTAAGACGTAGCATCAGAGAGTGTTAAGCAATACATCGGGAAGGGCTCTGGAGGTTCTCGCGATTAGTCCCATTTCTGTTCTTCGGCATTTTAGTATCTTAGAGAACTGGGAGACATAACGCTGATCAATACGAATCTGTACATTTTATTATCACAGCTTTGCTTCTATCAGCCGAAGTTGTAGAACTCCCAGCAATAAGACGCAAAAAAAATCATAAATCACTCTTCTACTTCTGCTGGACTTCATGATCGATATTAACTGTGAAGCTAATACGGAGATACATTTCATGCATCTGTCACAAACGATGTCTTTGTCAAAGCTATCCTTATCCTAGAGGGATACCCTTGCTTTGTCAATTGCGTGCGGTGATTCTAACGTGTATGCCCTCGACCAAGTTGCATCGATAAAGAGGACAGAGGTCTGCTTGAACAGTGCCTCTCGAAGCATCATTTCGAAGTTTTCGTCGTTCCACCATTTCGCAGGTCTTGAGCCTCATCAAGAGGACTCGCGAAAAGTTATCCCTCTTTTAGAATTCAGCATAAATGCTGGCATTTTAAAAAAAAAGGAAGCATGACTAAGCGTTACCTTTGCATACTCTGTAGATGTACGAAGGGTACCATCGTACAAATATATTCGAAGGCCTTTCTGGGTCCATTCATTCGTGCTGGCCGATTGTAACGTCGCTTATCACCGACTGGATTGCATATGGGGAAACGGAAAGGTAGAACTGGTTCCGGTGGAGCCGTTGTCTCCTCCCTTTCGAGGAATTCAGGCGGGACTCTGAGAAGTCGAGGTGATGGAAGACCTGGCAGTTCGTCGAGGGCCAATTTAAGACGAGAAGATCACGAACTCAATGAGTTAGCGAAACTCCCCTCAAGTGGAAAGCGAAACTCAACTCCGTCCAGCTCATCTAATGCTTCAAGCTCTGGAGCCCAGTCTTCAGGATGGCTTGGAAAATCCCCGCAGCAAATGTTACGAGAATGGTGCATCAAGAACAATCGTAAGCGTCCCTAGTATGTTTCTATTATTCGGTAAACATCTCACCGAATTTATCCCCAGAATCTAACTGAGCTGTGAAATTTGTGCTGAACCTGTTCCGTCAGTTTCTCTAAAATGAACAATTCAGATCTTGTACGTTGCACTATTCCTCAAGGTCGCAAAGATGGGAAACCCGTCAAGGGTTCTGCTTTTGAAAGGATAATTGGCGTTGGACAAAAGCCTGGCGATGAGTACGCTGCTCTAAACGTACTGCATCAGGTCGAACGTGGAAAACCTTTGGAAAGGCTGTTGGCCCCAGAATTCCGTGAAGTATGGCTTTCTCTAGACAAGATATTTGCAGAAGTTCAGCAAAACCAGGAAAAGCGCGCAGCTGCCGCGGAACAACGCAAACAAAAGGCAGATCGACGTTCAAGATTTCAGAAGAACCAAGAGTCCGCGACGATTAGTATTTCTTCAGCTTCTCGTCAACTCATTGAGGACGTCCTGCTCGAGCAAAAAGCTACCGGGCAGCAAGGACAGCTTTCAGCTTCTCAGGGAACTAATTCGAAACAACTGACCAATTCAGCCTCAAACGTTCAACGAGAGCTTTTGGTGCTTGGTTTTGCGGAACTTGATGCCACTGATGCGAGCCAGAGGTTTGCAAATATTGAAGATGCACTTGATTATCTATGCTTAAATCTTGATGAGACAGAGCTGCCAGACAAGTTTGCCGCAAAGGCTGATGTTGAAGTCGTACAGTTTTATTCGAAGGATAGCGTTGAAGGCCCACGAAGAGTTGATAGCCAGCGGCGAGATGAGCTTTGCGACTATCTTTGTCTATCCCGTTATGCTGCTGAAAAGGCGTTGAAGAGATCAGGTGGAGACTTTGAGGCAGGTTTTCGTACTCTTTACGAAACATTAACGTACAAACCTTTTACGAGAGTTCCTGGACTTGAACCGGATCGTGAGATCATGTCGCAACTGGTTTCGGAGGAAAGCGAATCTCTGTCTGCCATTTACACGGAAGATGTCAGATTGGGGATTGGTGTATTCCCTGCATTCCCAGATAAATGGGGCGCAGTTGTGAATATCGGAGATGGATTTCCAGCGTTGCAAACTTCGACGCCGGCCTCTGTGGTTTTCATTGATTTGAATCAACAATATCCTTTCTCGGCCCCGGCCGTTTTGGTATTAGGGTGCTCAGATGAGTCTAGAGATGAGCAAGATTCTCTGACATTAGCGCAGAAACGATTGTTGATGAGAGCAGCAGCTGGAAAGCTATCTGAGTTGTATGATTCGGTGGATAGATATGACTCTTCGTCCAAAGCAGTTCCTATTCTATGCGTGTATGAAGTGCTTGCACTAATTTGTCATGGGACAGCTGAAGAACTGCTGAAGTACACAACGATTCAAAGAACGAACAGTGGAACCATCTCAAACGAGTCCAGAAAAGAGCGACCATTGGGAAAGCATAAGCAATTAATGCAACCTCAGAAAGGGAGGAATGAAATCGTTAGCACCAATGCAGAACGACTGTTTCCAGCCGCTCCACTTCAGGAGTCTCGGGAACTCAAGGAAATGAGAAAGCAAAGGCAGAGGCTGCCAGCTTACAATTCCAGAGGTGAGATTCTATCTGCTGTCAAAGAGCACCAAGTGGTGGTCATAAGCGGGGCAACAGGTTCTGGGAAGACCACGCAAATACCCCAGTTCATTTTGGAGGACGCTACCGAGAATAACATTCCTGTTTCAATTGTCTGCACGCAGCCAAGACGAATAGCAGCGATGTCTGTCGCAGAGCGTGTAGCTGCGGAACGATGCCAAAATGTTGGCGAGAGCGTCGGATATCAAGTGAAGCTGAATTCCCGTCGTTCAACAAAAACGAGGTTAACATTCTGCACTACTGGTGTTCTGTTGCGTCGTTTACAGTCTGACCCGCTTCTCAAAAGCATTTCCCACGTTGTGGTGGATGAGGTTCACGAGAGATCTTCAGAGACTGATTTCCTCATGCTCATTATTCGAGACATTTTGCCGCTCAGGCCCAGGCTACGAGTTGTCTTGATGTCGGCCACACTTGAAGCAGAGAAGTTTGCAGAATATTTCTCGAATGTCTCGACGGTACCAAAATCAACTCTTACTGAAGTCCCCGTGGTTTCTATCCCGGGCAGAACGTTCCCTGTAGAAGAGTATTATCTTGAGGATGTGATCAATTTAACGGGCTATTCTCTCAAACCCGGAGATCGGTATGCGAAGAGAAATTGGAGAGCGCCCAAAAAAGATGTCTTGGACGGGAGCGAGGAACAGCGTTCTATGTACATGCGCCAAAGTGCGACTGAGCTTGCTGCTGCGGATGACCCGTCTGATGATGAATACGGTGAGGACGTGTATGAGGAAAGGAATGGAGCAAGTCAAAGACTTCAAGCTTCTTCTCGACCACTCTTTAAACCTGAAACACAGAACCAACACGGAAATCGACGTATGGCCTCTCTTATCGAAGAATCTCTCGTGAACTTTGACTTGATTGACATGCTTGTGAGACACGTAGATGTTCAGAACCGCCGACATGGCAAGAACGGTGCTATTCTGATTTTCCTGCCTGGTACTGCGGAAATCTCGACTATGGTTCAGAGATTATCCTTCGGCGATGGATCAAATCAATTATGGCCAATGCCACTTCATTCGTTATTACCCCCAAATGACCAGTCCAGGGTCTTCCACGCTGCGCCTAAAGGAAAACGAAAGGTAATATGCTCGACGAACATTGCGGAAACGTCTATAACGATCAACGATGTTACAGTAGTAATCGATACGTTGCGAGCGAAAGAATCATCGTATGATGTTCTCAACAGTTCATCAGTATTAGCGGAATGCTTTATTTCGAGGGCTTCGGCGAAGCAGCGGGCTGGGCGTGCTGGTCGAGTCTCAAAAGGTACATGCTACAGACTAGTTAGAAGGCATACATTCGAGAACAAGCTTGCAGCTCATCAAAAACCGGAGATTCAAAGGGTAGCGCTCGAACACTTGGTTCTTAATGTGTTGAGTGTCGTTCCGGAAGATCACGGAAGGAATAACCCGCAGGAGTTTTTCTCGAGAGCTATTGATCCTCCAAATGACCAGTCTGTTTCTACTGCAGTTGATAATCTTATTGACATTGGAGCCCTGAAACAAGTCAAAGACGAGATAAAGGGAAGACCTATTGGTGTGCAGATGACAGCATTGGGAAAGCATCTCGCTGGCTTGCCAGTGGACGCAAAAGTCGGCAAACTACTTATATATGGAGCTTTGTTCAGTTGTCTTGATGCAATGCTAACAGTCGCGGCAACAATCTCTGAACGCTCCCCCTTCTATTCTCCATTTGACAAGCGAGAGGAATCTCGCGCTGCGAAGGCCAAGTTTCAATGGGGCAAATCTGATTTACTAACGTATGTGAGCGCGTTCAATAGGTGGCGTGAACTTAGAGAGCGTGGATGTAGTAACTCTGTCGAACAAAAGTTTTGTGCAGAACATTTTCTGTCGAGGAAAACATTGCTAACTGTCCGTGATGGGCGGAGGCGACTCGCGGACGTTCTACGAGATATTGGTTTCGCCGAGCTGGGTGAGAGAGGGAATGGTTGGGAACGTGGGGAAGCTCTGAACAGAAACGGGCAAAACTTAAGAGTTCTGAGAGCTGTAATATGTGCTGGCTTGTATCCGAACATAGCTCGAATTGATCTTCCGCAGACAAAGTATCGTGAAGTGGCTGGTGGAGCAATCCCTCTCGGACATAATTCCAAAGATCTTAAGCTAAGGGTCAAGAACCAAAATCGAGTGTTCTTGCATCCCGAGTCAATTAACTTTCATGTTGGGAATTATGAGACAAGATGGTTAGCGTACTACGAGAAAGTCCTCACGTCGAAGTTGTTCATACGAGATGCTACTATGGTATCCCCATACGCAATCTTACTTTTCGGAGGTGAAATTGGAGTGAACCATAAGAACGGCCAGATGTCCGTGGACCGGTGGGTGATATTCAAAGCGCCGGCACAGGTCGCTGTTCTTGCTCGTGAGTTGCGTCGAGAGTTAGACCAGCTTCTGATGCGAAAGTTCGAAAACATAGAGCTAGATGTTAACCGTGAGGGACAAAGGGTCAAAGATGCAATTATCCGGTTGATTACTCAAGAGTCGTAAAGTCGCAATGGACACATCATGATGCAGCAGGCAGTCCAATATTTTTTGCCATCACGATGCGTTCTTTTGCCTTGTCGTCTCTCTCCCAAACTGCGGTCACGATGAGGCGGACGTCTCGGCAGACGTGACTCCAGATTTACAGCAAGCGCTGTGATTTGCAAATGTGTCAGAGAAGTACAAAAGCAGCTTTCGACCAGCGCTCCGGACTCATACGACCAACATCCATCGCAGTCTATCCTCGTAGCCCCTTTACCCTTTCACCCCTCATAATCTCTTTTTTATTTCCCCCTCACTCTCTCTCTCGATCCCCCTCCCTTCAACGAAAGTTTGTCTGTATGTTCATCGCCTCTCCCTTCGATCAACCGCGGCGACGTCTCGTTTGTTTAGCTAACCACTTTCGCTGTCATCTCTTATCTTAGTTTTTGTTTGCAGATTTACCTCTTTCTTTCTTATCGTTTTAACATCACTGCCTCGTGCAACAGCCAACAAGGGCAGAAAGGCGGCCGAGAACCATTTCAAAGGGAGGGATGGCCGTACTCACTATGGTAGGCCCCGAACCGAGCTCAGCGAGGTAGGATATCGCAACTGATACACCTGAATTGTCGTACTTCGAACTGGATGCGATCCGGAGTCCAGATAGACGGCGATGGAGGTTTCAAAATCTTCTGGCCTAGATCCGTTGCTAGACAAAGCTGACTTTACACTGCAACGACGACATGTGAATACCGAGGAGTAGCAGTCTCTTGAAATGGGTAGAAATTCACGTTGCGTTTTATGCTGTTGTGGTTTCAGAAAGCCCTACGAAACGCAAATACGAAAACAACCATTATCGTTGTTTGCGTGTTTGTAGTTTCAGGATGCTCCCATTATCTAGTCTCAACCGGTCCACTTAAGATAAGTGTGAAGTTCAACACAACATCATTTGCGTTAGGCCAAACAGCCAAACTCTCAAGGAGTCGTTTTATAAAGCTCTGTATACCGACATAGATGATTTGAGACGACTGTCAAGAGAGGATGAACCCCACGACTATATATAAAAAAGCTATGTCACGATGACAATGTGAGAGGGTGGGCTCGAGTCGTTTCGCATGATACGCAGAAGATGAAGTTATTTGCTTTGATGCCACTCCACGCAAAGTCTGCGCAGAAACTCTCGCACGACGTTTGCAGCGCAGAAGAAGTGTGAGTGACTTGTATGACAAGAGGCCGATTGAAGAGCGAGGAGCTTGTATACGGCGAGACTGTACGCCATACGAGTCCACGCTTCGCTGCTAACGCAAGAGGCAGGTCTGGTGAGAACGGCGGTGTTGGATGTGGCGGCAGACGGGTTCCACTTGGCCGCCGACGAGGGCGGAACATGAGACGGTCGTGGACGCGGAAGCGGAGACGGAGTGGCAAAAGAAGCGGTGACAGGCGCGTATTGCGGATTGGCGGGCGCAGCTCTCATGGCATTCGCTGCTGCCGCGGGGGCGGTGACGGCGGCTTGCTTGGCATCAGGGGTGTCTTGGTGTAGAATGATGGAGGCGACGGCGGGCGACGGAATAGGAACGGACTTTCCAGTTGCGGTGGTGAACAACGAGACGGGCGGCTTGCGTGGACGTGGAGTGTTGAACGCCAGCGGCGGCACGTTGGCGTTGCAATTGGCGGGCGGCGGCGGTGGTGGCACGGGCTTGCCCGATGCAGTGGTGAAGAGCGCCATCGGTGGCAGGGGTCTCGGTGCGGGTGGCGACTGCAGCGCACGTTGTGAAGCTTCCGTCGTGGCGGCACAATCCGCTATTATATCGGTGAGCACATTGGACGCACCAGCACGCGGCAGTGCAAGACGCTTTCCCGACGCGGTGGAAAACAATGACGGTAGCTTCGACACACCCGGCTTGTTTCCATGCACCTTCTCGCCGTCCGGCCTCCCGGCGCCCACATCCGCTGGCGTGGCGGGCGCACCAAACAACGCGCGCGCCGTGGGCGGCGGTTGCGGCGTGATAGTCGAAGCAGAAGCGCCGGTGGGCGCTCGAACACCCGTCGCATTCGCGCTCTATCGCGGCGGCGGCTCTAGCGGTGTGACAGCGCTTGCGGCGGACAGACGACGCGGTACGCGTTTGGGCGAAGCGGCGGGTAAAATGGCGCGCGCAGCACGCTCGGCGGCGGGCGGCAGAAGAAGAAGGGCGTGTGAGGTGCTCTCGGAGGTGAGCCCGAGCGCTCGTTGCATGGCGCGCACATGCTCGGCGCGAGGCTCAAGCGGCGTGGGAGGGGTGGGCTCGACGGCTGGGTGTGGTGGATCGAGGACGGTGGCGGTGGCTTGCGATGTGGCGTGCCAGGCGGTGCGCTTGCGCATGCGGCTCATCATGAGCATCATGCTGATGGCGCGACGCGGGCGGGGAGCGCGGCCTCTCAGAGGACCAGATCTTTTGCTTGCTGTGTTTGCTTACTGTACCTTCGGTAGTAGACATGATGTTAGCTAGAACACGGACTTTGCGTTGTGGGGAGCTGTTTGGCGGTGTACGACGGACAGTGCTTACAGAAGGAAATCGCCTGAACGATGATTTCATGAACGAGTCGATCGTGTAGATGCGGCCCGCATGATGATCATGCGGGGTAAACGGCACAGGGGTACGACGGTAGCGACGCTACTCCCAGGCCTAGAATACCGCTCAATCATGTTGCGGCTGCAGCGCACTGTCTTACAGCACACCGCCGCAGCAGTAAACAGACGGCGCCTAGCTGGCGTCTCACACGGTCTGGCCTGACCCAGCCCTCTCTTGCACCTTGAAATAAAGCTTTTTCATCATCATTCTCCCCTTGA